>JABCPV010000288.1:0-47467 GCA_016584345.1 Suillus ampliporus
GAATGTTGAGCCTGGATATGTCAATTCAGCGTGGATGGACTGACTTTGTAACGGCCAATCACGACGAACTTCTGAAGTCCTGACCGAAGGGTGATGAGAGGACCGTACTCGTCAATCCATCGCGTTTCAGTGAGATATGAACTGATCAACGAGATACAATCAGCATTAAAAACAATGAGTCAACTTTGACACTTTACGTGCGAGGTGGAATGTAGTGCCCACGCAGTCTCCAAGTTGGAGGGGAAGGTGGGAGAGGAAGACCACTCTCTGATTTAGCGAGGTACGTCCGTGCAATTAATCCTACTATCCCAAGACAAGCTGCAGCACGGAGGATGTTTTCAGAGATGCTCAAGTTCTGTGGCTGCAGTACGGCTGATGAAAGGAAGGCAAGGAAGGGTTGGAGAAAACTCATCGCAAGTTACGGTGCATTCAATTGTGAATGGCTCGATTACGTATCGGATGGCAATCGTAGCTATATACCCTGGACATCAGTGAACTGGGGGGCAGATTAGAACGACATATATGTCAATAATCACAGGCATCTGCCTAACTCTGCTATCGATCGTCACAATGTCATGTTTGACCTTATCGGAAAGATGGTCACCTATACGGGATACTATGACCGTACACGCACTGCTGGCCTGTGACGATACGCTCATAAACTTAGTACCGAGCTGATTTTCTCAAGTCCTCACCCGATAGTAATATAGCAACTAGCTAGGGTCGACATACACCTTGCTTGCAGCCGTTAAACTGTGAGGTTAGAAACGTCTTTAGCACGGTGCTCACTGCTCAGCCATAGTGTGGAGATTGCTGAAGAATGCGATTGTATAACTGCACCGACTGTATTCCAAGCAATCCGTTCGCCCTCGGACGTGCCGTGTGTATGGTGTAAATCATATCGGAGTAGATTCAGACTGCGTTGTCAATGTTGTCAATATACATACATGGTTTGACGCTGTGTGATTACAGCAGTTTGCGAAAGTTGGCCAAATTTTTCATGTGGGTACGATCAAAAAGGAAATCGATGAAAGTCGCGTCACGTCTACATACTCATACGTGTCGCTCCAACACATAAAAGCGGCTAAGTGAAAATGTCAAGTTCTGGTCTATCGATATGAAGATAACTGTAAGGAACGTTCAGATCACCCTGGGGCACAAGCAAAAATAGACATCGCAAGCATTGCTGTCAGTCACAAGGTTCGGGAGGAGGAAAAATGTAGCTAGCTACAACCTATTCTGTCGAGCATCCGCAGACCCCGGAATACCCCAAGGAGCTCAATACCGTGCCCAACGGCATCGATACATCTCCCATCATCTATTCTCATACCTAGACCTATATACTAAAGCTCGCCCTCATCATAATTACCATCCAAAAGATACAATGCCAACTCCGGGCGGCGGCTCGCAAGAACCCTCGAAAAGAAAAGAAATAGCTTCGGTGTGACATGAAGGTAATATCGGGTCACGAGTGTGACGAACGCGTATCGCAAACGCGCGCTTCAACTTGTCAATCATATTATGGACTAGTTCAGCGACTCAGTACTCAGGACTCATCCTCTGATTGCAGCATTTTCGAGTCTGGTGAAACGACCAGCGACTCACTGCCCCAAAATCCGTCTTCTCCGTCCACCAACCCTCCAATCCAAGTACATAGCACTCGTGTTCTCCGCGAACGCCAACACCAACCTGAGTATCCACGCACGGTCGCTGAACATGTCAGATTCCTCGTTCTTTTCATGCACACCATCGGCCTTAAAAATGACATTGTTCCTCAATTATGTTAGCTGGGGTGACCTCGAGACTGGAGTGCACTCAAGACGCAGCCGATGATCCGCTACGAGCGCACTGCGGCACTCATGGTCAGCGAAGAATTTCCATCGATTAATCTTGAAGCACTGGCTTTCTTCTCGCAACCAAGACACCCATGACATCCGAGGAATGAAAATCTGTACAAAAGTCACCACATACATAGGCTACACCTCTGCACCTGGACCTGGTGTTAAAAGCAGGTCACTCGCGCCACAATTTTGCAACTAGTAATGCTAATTTATCGATCATTGTTAACAATCGTATTCTCGAGCACTCTCCACACTATGGCCGAGCAGTGAGCACCGTGCTGAAGAGCACTAAAGACGTTTCTAACCTCACAGTTTAACGGCTGCAAGCAAGATGTACGTCGACCCTAGCTAGTTCCTATATTAATATCGGGTGAGGACCAGCTCGGTACTAAGTTAATGAGCGGATCGTCGCAGGCCAGCAGTACGTGTACGGTCACAGTATCCCATATAGGTGACCATCTTTTCAGGGTAGCTTCGATTGCCAGCATGCTGTACTTAAAAGAGCCATTCACAATTTGAATGCACCGTAACTCGCGATGAGTTTCCTCCAACCCTTCCTTGCCTTCCTTTCATCAACCGTACCACGGCTGCAGAACTTGAGCATCTCTGAAAACATCCTCCGTGCTGCAGCTTGTCTTGGGATAGTAGGATTAATTGCTCGGACGTACCTCGCTAAATCAGAGAGTGGCCTTCCTCTCCCACCTTCCCCTCCCACCTGGAGACTTCGTGGGCACTCCCTTCCGCCGAGCGGGTAAAGTGTCAAAGTTGACTCATTGCTTTCAATGCTGATTTTGTCTCGTCGAAAAGCTCATATCTCACTGAAGCGCGATGGATTGACGAGTACGGTCCTCTCATCACCCTTCGGTCAGGACTTGAGAACTTCGTTGTTATCGGCCGTTTCAAAGCCAGTCCATCCACGCTGAGTTGACATATTCAGGCTCAACATTTTATTGCAGGCCGCGGTGGATATCATGGAGAATCAGGGCAAATCAGTAGCTGATCGTCCTCGCAGTATTGCTGCCGGAGAACTTCTTAACGGCGGATTGAACATCGCCTCTGAACCATTTGGGGAAAGGTTTCGTCGCATGCGTAGGTTAATAGTCTGCGATACTCTTCCCTATCCTGTCTTACTTTCAACGTGATGCAGAGCACTTCATACGCATCTCCAGCCTAAAGCAGCTGAAGCTTATCAGCCCCTGCAGATGTCACACGCGAAGAACACTGTCCTCAGTATCCTTGATGATCCGTACAACTTCCAGAACCATGTTGAAACGTAAGCGTTTTCGATTATAATAGTACATTTCTCACAGGTGTTTTGAAGTTATACTGCGACGACAACTATGAAAGTTGCATATGGGACGAATACGCCCACGTGTGCGACTGATCCTGATGTCATTGAGATTAACGAACTTGTCAGGATGACTGGTATGGTCAGGCGCCCTGGTGCATACCTGGTGGACACGATTCCTTGGCTCAAATACCTTCCTTGGTATGGCCGTGACTTAAGACGGGGGTTTGAGAGGAGCAAGAAACTCAATGCTGGTCACCTGAACCGCGTGAAAGAACAAATGGTATGCATTGCCTTGCCAATTCAGACTTTTTTTTTTTTGAGTTGCCCAGCAGCAGAGCAATGTGGACATCGGTCCTTCGTTTGCGAAACATGTGCTAGAAAGTGATCATATCTATGGTTTTTCAGAGAGTGAGAAAGCCTTTCTTGTTGGTGGCTTTTTTGGAGCTGGAACCCATATAGTGAGGTGTTTTCTGTTGTCTCCGAAGATATGTGGCTCAAATCAAGAGTCAGACTGCGGCAATATGCACGACGTTCATGGCTGCCGCATGTTTCCCCGAGGAGCAAGCTAAAGTTCAGGCTGAGCTCGATGCAGTCGTTGGAAGGCACCGAGGTAGCTTGATTCCCTCAGGCAATTCTATGGATTCAATGATTTCTCCACTAAAGCGCCGACATTCACCGACCACAATTCTCTCCCCTGCCTGCAAGCCTTCATTTCGGAAACTTTGAGGTGGAGACCTCCTGTTCCCGTTGGTGGGTACCGCCGTTGTGTTTTTGTACCTTTACCGCATTCATACTGCAGGATTGGCTCATCAAACTACCAAAGAAGTGATTTGGGTAAGTGGTATTTCCGAAAATATATCGTACAAATGATGATCTGGCTTGGATTAGGAGAACTACTGCATTCCAGCTGGGACTACGGTTTTCGGGAACGCTTGGTAAGGATCGTACTTCAAGTGACGAAGGACCTGATGGTCATTGCCTTAGGGCCATCTCTCGAGATCCGGAAGTCTACCCTGAGCCTCACTGCGTTCAAACCTCAGCGTTGGCTTGACGGCCAAGGTCGCCTGAGAGACGATTTAAGTTTCTTTGTCTACGGGTTTGGTCGGCGGTAAGCCTCGTCATTCAGCTGTTGGTTTCTTTGGATGATATTGGCTCCAGTGTATGCCCCGGTCAACATGTCGCGAACAGGTAAAGCTACCCTTCCACGCACATTGTCTTTCGAGCTTACCTCGACCAATACAGATCGATATTCATCAACACGCTCCTGATACTTTGGGCGTTCCGACTCACTCTGGATCCTACCAAGCCGTTGGATGACATGGGGTTCATGAATGGGGAGATAGAAAAACCGCCGTGCGCAATTGAGTTTGAGGCGAGAATTCCAGAAGCGGAGCTCAGGAACATGATGCAGAACTATCCTGAGAACCTTGAGGCTTGGATGCAATGAAGAACCAGGTTCTGAACGAACCACAAATTCATCCATGCAGCGTCACTCTATGTAGGAATTGTGTATACTAATATAGAATGCTGTTCATCCCTTCCATGCCCCGGTACGCAGGAGGCTGCAGGAGGACACATGACCAGTTGGGTGTATAACTGCACCGACCTTATCCCAAGCAATCTGTTCGTCTTCGGACGTGCCTTATGTATGGTGTAAAACATATCGGAGTAGATTCAGACAACGTTGTCAATTTTCGTGTTGTCGTTGTCGATATACATATATGGTTTGGCGCTGTGTCATTAATTCACCTAAGCCGCCAGTACTTACTTCCACTCCTCAATTGCCCTCCAAAAATGGTTATGTACACTTCTGCCATTCTGCCAATTGCTACGGGGCTAAATCCATTCTGCCCCCTACACTAGTACCGTACACCGTGGGTTTGCCGTGGGTCGTAGAGTGCCGGGAGACGTGGCACCAATGGAAGTTCGAACAGAATGAAAAAAAAAATTGAAGTAGGCTTGCAAAATGAATTGCGGGCGAGTTCCCCGTCGGCAACATTGCCCCAGTACTACTCTGGGTGTATTGTGCAATGGGGAAGGGTAAGTATACGACCGTCAGAGGTGCTCAGACGTTTTTTCACCATCATATGAACAAATAACACAATTATACGTTTTGTGAAGTTATTGGTCATTAAAGTTCGTCGTTCTCTACTGTACACTACGGCTGAGCAGTGAGCATCGCGTTGAAGATTCGGGGTTTCTAACCTCACAATTCAATGTCTGCAAGCAAGGTATGTCGGCAGCGCCCGACCTACAGGTAGCTATACCGTATCACCGGATGAGGACTTGAGGAAATCGGAATATTGATCTGGCTCCAACTAATTGCCGCCAGGTACTATGAGCGAACCGTCACAGGCCAGCAGTGTCATATCCCGTAAAGTCATCTTTTCAGGGTAGCTGTGATTGCCAGCATGCTGTACTTAAAAGAGCCATTCGCAATTTGAATGCACCGTAACTTGCGATGAGTTTCCTCCAACCCTTCCTTGCCTTCCTTTCATCAACCGTATCGCAGCCGCAGAACTTGAGCATCTATGAAAACATCCTCCGTGCTGCAGCTTGTCTTGGGATAGTAGGATTAATTGCTCGGTCTTACCTTGCTAGTGGCCTTCCTCTCCCGCCTTCCCCTCCAACTTGGAGATTGCGTGGGCACTACGTTCCACCTCGCACGTAAAGCGTTAAAGTTGACTCATTGTTTTTAATGCTGATTGTATCTCGTTGATCAGTTCATATCTCACTGAAGCGCGATGGATTGACGAGTACGGTCCTCTCATCACTCTTCGGTCAGGACTTCAGAAGTTCGTCGTGATCGGCCGTTACAAAGTCAGTCCCTCCACGCTGATTTGACATATCCAGGCTCAACATTCTATTGCAGGCCGCGGTGGATATCATGGAGAATCAGGGTAAAACGTTAGCTGATCGTCCTCGCAGTATTTCTGCTGGAGAACTTTTTAGTGGCGGATTGAGCCTCTCCTTCGCACCCTTTGGGGACATGGTTCGTCGCATGCGTAGGTTAGTAGTCTGCGATAATTTTCCCTATTCTGTCTTACTTTCAACGTGATGCAGAGCACTTCATACGCATCTCCAGCCTAAAGCAGTCGAAACTTATCACCCCATGCAAATGTCACACGCAAAGGACGCTGTCCTCAATATCCTTGATGATCCGTACGACTTCCAGAACCATGTGACAACGTAAGCGTTGTCGGTTATGATGATACATTGCTCACGGGTATTTTGAAGTTATGCTGCGACGACAATTATGAAAGTTGCATACGGGACGAATACGCCCACGTCTGCGACTGATCCTGATGTCATTGAGATTAACAAACTTGTCAGTATGACTGCTGCAATCCTTCGCCCTGGTGCATACCTGGTGGACACGATTCCTTGGCTCAAATACCTTCCTTGGTATGGCCGTGACTTAAGACAGGGGTTTGAGAGGTGCAAGAACCTCAACGCTAGTCACCTGAACCGCGTGAAAGAACAAATGGTACGCATTGCCTTGCCCATCCTGACATAAAATGTTTGAGTCGTCCAGCAGCAGAGCAATGTGAACATCGGCCCTTCGTTCACGAAAATTATGCTAGAAAGTCGTCATCTCTATGGTTTGTCAGAGATTGAGATAGCCGCTCTTTCTGGTGTGTTTTTTGGAGCTGGAACCAGTACGGTGAGGTGTTTTCTGTTGTCTTCGAAGATATGTAGCTTACATCATGGGTCAGACTTCTGCGGCAATATGCACGACGTTCATGGCTGCCGCACGTTTTCCCGAGGAGCAAGCTAAAGTTCAGGCTGAGCTCGATGCAGTCATCGGAAGGCACCGAGGTAGCTTGATTCCCTAAGACAATTATATGGATTCAATGGTGATTTATCCACTAAAGCGCCGACCTTCACCGATCAGAAATCCCTCCCTTACTTACAAGCCTTCATTTCTGAAGCTTTGAGGTGGAGGCCTCCTGCTCCCGTTGGTGGGTACCGCCGTTGTATTTTTGTACCTTTACTGCATTCATACTGCAGGAATGGCTCACCAAACGACCAAAGAAGTGATTTGGGTAAGCGATGTATCTCAATATATGTCGCACACATGATGATCTGGCCCATCAGGGGAACTACTGTATTCCAGCCGGGACTACGGTTTTCGGGAACGCTTGGTAAGGATCGTACTTCAAGTGACGAAGGACCTGATGGAGCCTGATGGTCATTGCTTTAGGGCCATCTCTCGAGATCCAGAAGTGTACCCGGAGCCTCACGCGTTCAAGCCTCAGCGTTGGAGTGACGACCAAGGTCGCCTGAGAGACGATTTAAGGTTGTTTATCTACGGGTTTGGTCGGCGGTAAGCCCCGTCGTTCAGCTGTTGGTTTCTTTGGATAATATTTGTTCCAGCGTATGCCCCGGTCAACATATCGCGAACAGGTAAACTACCCTTACACGCACATTGTCTTCCGAGCTCACTTCGACCAATACAGATCGATATTCATCAACACGCTCCTGATTCTTTGGGCGTTCCGGATCACTCTGGATCCTACCCAGCCGTTGGATGACATGGGGTGGATGGATAGGGAGGTAGGAAAGCGCTCGTGCCCAATTGCGTTTGAGGCGAGAATTCCAGAAGCGGAGCTCAGGAGGATGATGGAGAATTATCCTGAGGTTGCATGAGAAACCTTGACATTTGGATGGGATCGCCTCTGGGGACACAACGAAGAACCAGGTTATGAAAGAACCACAAATTCATCCATGCAGAATCACTCTAGGAATTGTGCACTACGGACCACTATAAATTGTTGTTCATCCCTTCCTTACCCGGTATGAAGGAGGACACACGAGGAGTAGGATGCATAACTGCATTGATCTGATACCAAGCAATCCGTTTGCCTTCGGACGGTGTGTATCCTGTAAAACATATCTGAGTAGATCTTCTTCGTGTGCAGAGGAAATCTACACAATGCAAGGATGGAACGTTTGACATGCATGCAGGTATACTACGGATTGTCCTTTGTTACATGTATAAGTTAGCTGCTTCTACTTCTTCTGATCGGTCTGCAATCAATCGCATACTGCAGGCTTTCGTTGGGTTATCACTTGATGCCTTTCACTGCACCTTTAAGACCTGCTGTTCTCCAAGTCTGAACAATGATAACTCAGCCTAAAATGCTCTGCTACAATCTCGCAGGAAGCACTGCACTCTCCAAATCCTACTTCTCCTTGGGACGACCTACGCCAAGCCTTGACAAAACTTCAAGTGTTTGCGCTGGTCGATGTGGCAACAGAGGGAGGTTGGGACCTATAGGGAACGAGTGAAGATGCGTTGGACTTGACGCGAGGATAAGGAAGCGAATGTAAGAAAGAAGTGAGAACAAAAAGAAAACAGGACAGACAGACCTCTCCAGATAACGTCCCCGTCCCTATCAGATCCCCTGTACGGATGCGGCATCCTGAGAGCGTGTGGAATGTGAACTGCAGCGATTCACGTCAGGGTTTAAGATTAATTCCAGAGCATGAAAAAGTAAAGATGACGCACCATCTGCCGAAACGTCCGATACGAATTCCTGAAACTCGATCTCCCCATCTCTCTCCACCTGTCAATCAGGAATTACCTCCATGCTAACTGAGATATCATACGTCACATCGCCATTATCCACAAGGTAAAACGGGACCCTCCGCATGCCATGTGCGATCTTGAACGGTTGAAGGTGATCACCTAGGGGTTGGTTGTGCTTGCAAAGTTCTTGGCGTTGAATACTCCGAAGGAGAGAGTTTCCGAGTTTTGGATGTCTCGCGTTATTTACGCATATAGTTCATAAATGAGCGCCCGCTCCATCGCAAAGGGCACAGAAATAGGCTGAAGGAAAACGAAACGAGGCGTAAAGTAGTAGTGTACAAATCGAAGAAAAACGAACGCGCCACTTCAATAATTCAACAGCACAACTCCAAATATATGTTCCTCCGCCTTCTCCACTGCCACGCGTTCACAGTGCTCCGTCGGGACACGTGAGCTCGAGCTCGACATCGAGGTTATTCGTGGGTGCGAGCATGAATCCTGTTATTCGAGCGAGCGTCCTTGACTCAATAGGAGTGTCTGTGGGAATGTGGTCGAGGGCTCGGCCATTAAGGGATGCTCTGGTCGGGAGCTCGAGGGACGCGGATGAACCTTCGGGGGAGGCCTGATGATAGAGGAGAAGCCAGAGGGAGATGACTAACAGACCACACGATGGGTAAACCAGAGGGAAGGATGGTACTACTAGCACGTCCTGAGGCTGCGTGAGGATGGAACCTGTTCAAGAGTTAGGTTCAGTAGGTTTGAGAAGGAATGAATGAGAACACACATGTCAATGTCAACACCCCCATGTCCATGTCCCGATTGTGTATTATTTGCATGCTGTATCACCACGACACGACACCAGCCCATCCTGCCCGAATATGTCATACACCTATGTCAAGCCTCGCCCGTTCTAGAACTCGTGAAACCTTTGAAACTACCAATATCAAACGGGAGGTGCATCATTGCATTACAGTGCAGCGCTCTGGTATCGGAGGAGAAGTAGAGGATGGGGATATAAGAGCGACTAGATGTATGTGCGGGGTATACATTAAGTAGATTCAACGTGTAAAAAGCGACGCAACTAACCCCCCTTAAGAACGCTACTTCCAACGAGACAGGCCTGAAACCGTTTTAAACTTCCTGTCGGAATCGGTGACTTTCAGGCGTTTCGCTATCAGGGGTGGGCCCTGGCAAATAACGACACTGGTTCATCAACGTTTATCGCTGGTGATGACTTTGGACTTTATAAAGTCAATAGCGATTGACATCCTTGTTGCTCCCCTAACTGACCCTGGGCTTGACTATAATGTTCGCAGCGTATGGTTTTGGTATAATGGTACTTGAGTCTTGCATCCCTTCACAGTGCGCTGCGGCAACTGCCGCGATGTTCCAACTCCAAACCTGAGGTTGTCTTTAAGTATGCTTGTCGCCTCTTGTCGCCGAATACATGCTCCTCAGCATTTCTGATGCATTTATCAACACCGTTCAAGAATTTGACATGATAAGCTAACTCTGGACTTAGATCCCTGTAGTGAGTTTTGTCTTCTCGTTCCTTCGCTGGAATCAATAGAAAGTTGAACTACAGTGTAATAGATCGTCCAATAAGAGTGTAAATGCTTGATGATAGCGACTGAGTGTGGATCCATGGCAGGAACCATGCGCTCTCGACTCCATGGCTCATTTGGAGGTCACTGGGAAGTCGAAGTAGTTAGCGGCAGGCAATATAGTTAATGCGCACTCACCATTTGGCAGCATCGCAGCAGCGATCGCGGCACTTGCTGCAGCAGTCGCAGCATTTTCACCATGCCCCAAAGGAGAGTGATTGCCGTCATTGTCGAGTCGTACTTCACATTTCACCCTCTCAATATTTGGATGTGGAGGTTCTAACTTCTTATGTCGCCAAATAGTGTTTCCTCATTGAACTTACAGACCAAAGCCTACATCATGATGCTACAGTCAAGCGGCAAAAGAGGTTATGCTTTCATTTCCGCCGGTTCTGCCAAGCGAATTACGCTTCTGCGTACACCAGGAGTCCCAGGAGACGTGGCACCGTGGGTAGGCTTGCAATCTGAATTGCAAGCAGATTATCGGGTGCATTGTGCAATGGGGTATATATGGTGGATGTTTGGGGTGCTCTCCAACGGTTTATCTTGGTGGGTACCTGAGTGCCTTGTGATCAATTGTCGTCGATATTGAAATTTGCTGTTGACAGGAATGAATGATGGATGGAGAATGACCTCCAGTGGCAGCTTCATCAGGAAACGCCCGACCCTATAGGTAGCTATATTGAGTGAGGACTTGAGGAAATCGGCTCCAACCAATTGCTGCCAGGTACTATGAGCGAACTGTCGCAGGCCAGTAGTGTCATATCCCGTAAAGGTGACCATCTTTTCAGGGCAGCTACGATTGCCAGCATGCTGTACTTAAAAGAGCCATTCACAACTTGAATGCACCGTAACTTACGATGAGTTCCCTCCAATCATTTATCGCGTTCCTTTCATCAGCCATACCGCAGCCGCAGAACTTGTGCATATCTGAGAACACGCAACTCATCCTCCGTGCTGCGGCTTGTCTTGGGATAGTAGGACTGATTGCTCGGTCTTATCTTGCTAAATCAGAGAGTGGCCTTCCTCTCCCACCTTCCCCTCCCACTTGGAGACTTCGTGGACACTCCCTTCCGCCTCGCACGTAAAGTGTCAAAGTTGACTCATCGCTTTCAATGCTGATTGTATCTCGTTGATCAGCTCATATCTCACCGAAGCGCGATGGATTGACGAGTACGGTCCTGTGATCACCATTCGGTCAGGATTTGAGAAAATCGTCGTGATTGGCCGTTACAAAGTCAGTTCCTCCATGCTGAGTTGATATATTCAGGCTTAACATTCTATTGCAGGCCGCGGTGGATATCATGGAGAATCAGGGCAAATCAGTAGCTGATCGTCCTCGCAGGGTTGCTGCTGGGGAAATTTTTAGCGGCGGATTGAGCCTCGCCTTGGCACCCTTTGGGGAAAGGTTTCGTCGCCTGCGGAAGTTAGTAGTCGGCGATAATGTTTCCTATCCTGTCTTACTTTTCAACGTGTTGCAGAGCACTTCATGCGCATCTCCAGCCTAAAGCAGCTGAAGCTTATCAGCCCCTGCAGATGTCACACGCGAAGAACACTGTTCTCAACATCCTTGATGATCCATACAACTTCCAGAACCATGTGACAACGTAAGCGTTGTCGGTTATGATGACACATTGCTCACGGGTATTTTGAAGTTTTGCTGCAACGACAATTATGAAAGTCGCATACGGGAAGAATACACCCACGTCTGCGACTGATTCCGATGTCATTGAGGTCAACCAACTTATGATGATGACTGGTGCGGTCCTTCGCCCTGGCGCATACCTGGCGGACACGATTCCTTGGCTCAAACACCTTCCTTGGTATGGCCGTGACTTAAGACGGGGGTTTGAGATCAACAGGAAAATCAGCAGTGGTAATCTCAACCGCGTGAAAGAACAAATGGTATGGATTTCCTTGCTCATCCTCACATAAAATGTTCTGAATCGTCCAGCAGAAGAGCAGTGTGGACATCGGCCCTTCGTTCGCGAAACATATGCTAGAAAGTCGTCATATCTATGGTTTGTCAGAGGATGATATAGCCTCTCTTTCTGCTAGCTTTTTTGGAGCTGGAACCAGTACGGTGAGGTGTTTTTCTGTTGTCTCTGAAGATATATAGCTTACATCAGGGGTCAGACTACTGCGGCAATATGCACGGTGTTCATGGCTGCCGCATGTTTCCCCGAGGAGCAAGCTAAGGTTCAGGCTGAGCTCGATGCAGTCGTCGGAAGGCACCGAGGTAGTTTTATTCCCTCAGGCAATTCTATGAATTCAACGATTCCTCCGCTAAAGCGCCGACCTTCGCCGACCAGAAATCCCTCCCTTGTCTGCAAGCCTTCATTTCTGAAGCCTTGAGGTGGAGACTTGCTGCTGCCATTGGTGGGTATCACCGTTGTGCTTTTGTACCTTTACTGCATTCGTACTGCAGGAATGGCTCACCGAACAACCAAAGAAGTGATTTGGGTAAGTGATGTATCTGAAACATCTATGATACAAATGATGATCTGGCCTATCAGGAGAACTACTGTATTCCAGCTGGGACTACGGTTTTCGGCAACCCTTGGTAAGGATCATGTTTCAAGTCGCGAAGGACCTGATGGAGCCTGATGGTAATTGCATTAGGGCCATCTCTCGAGATCCGGAATTCTACCCTGAGCCTCACGCGTTCAAGCCTCAACGTTGGATTGACGACCAAGGTCGCCTGAGAGACGATGTAAAGTTCTTTGTCTACGGGTTTGGTCGGCGGTAAGCCCCGTCGTTCAACTGTTGGTTCTTTGGATGATATTGGTTCCAGTGTATGCCCCGGTCAACATGTCGCGAACAGGTACAGCTACCCTTTCACGCACATTGTCTTCCGAGCTTACTTCGACCAATACAGATCGATATTCATCAACACACTCCTCATTCTTTGGGCGTTCCGGCTCACTCTGGATCCTACCAAGCCATTGGATGACATGGGGTACATGAATGGGGAGATAGAAACGCGGCCGTGCGCAATTGAGTTTGAGGCGAGAATTCCAGAAGCGGAGCTCAGGAGTATAATGGAGAATGATTCTGAGGTTGCATGAGAAACCTTGACGCCTGAATGGGATCGCCTCAGGGGAGACAACGATGAACCAGGTTCTGAATGAATCACGAATTCATCTACGCAGCATCATTTTATGAATTGTGTACTATAGGCCACTAAAAATTGCTGTTCATCCCTTCCTTGCCCAGTACATAGGACACACGACCAGTAGGATATTGATCTGATACCAAACAATCTGTTCGTCTTCGGACGTGCGGTGTGTATGTTGTAACGCATATCGGAGTAGATTCAAAAGGAGGGCACGTTTTACATGCATGGGGGTATACTACGGATTGTCCTTCGTTACATGTATACGTTAGCTGCTTCTACTTCTTCTAATCCGTCTGCAATCAATCTCATCCTTAGCTGTAGGCTTTCATCCAGTTATCCATTTAGTATTACTTGATGCCTTTCACTGCACCTTTAAGACCTACTATTCTCCAAGTCTGAACAATGATAACCCAGCCCACAATACTCCACTACAATCTCGCAGGAAGCGCTGCACTCTCCAAATACTGCTTCTCCTTGGGACGACCTACACCAAGCCTTGACATAACTTCATCACTGTCCCATAAGAACATTCGGCCAGGGAAGTGTTTGCGTTGGTCGATGTGGCAATAGAGGGAGGTTGGGACCTGTGAAGGTGCGTTGGAGTTGGCGCAAGGATAAGGAAGCGAATGTAAGAAAGAAGTGAGGAAGACGACACAAGGAAAAGAGGACAGACAGACCTCTCCAGATAACATCCCGTCTCTATCAGACCTCTGAGAGCATGTGGAATGCGAACTGCAGGGATTCACGTCAGGGTTTAGGATTAATTCCAGAGCATGGAAAAAGTAAAGATGACGCACCATCTGCTGAAACATCCAATATGAATTCCTTAAACTCGATCTCCCCATATCCCTCTGCCCCTGTCCACCAGGAATCACCTCCATGCTAACTGAGATATCATCTGTCACATCGTCCTTATCTAAAAGGTCAAACGAGACCCTCCGCATGTCATATGCGATCTTGAACGGTTCCAACACATCGAGGGTGATCACCCATGTGCTTACAAAGTTCCTGGCGTTGAATGCCCTGAAGGGGAGAGTTTCTGGATTTTGGATGCCTCTCGCTGTTTAAACATATAGATAATAAATGAGCACCCACTCCATCACAAAGGGCACGGAAGTAGGCGAGATATGAAAGAAAATGAAATGAGGCGCAAAGTAGCAGTGCACAAATCGAAGAAAAACGAACGCACCGTTCCAATAATTCAACGGCACAACTCCAAATATATGTTCCTCCGCCTTCTCCACTGCCACGCGTTCAAAGACACGCGAGCTCGAGCTCGACATCGACGTCATTCGCGGGTGCGAGCATGAATCCTGTTGTTCGAGCGAGTGTCTGTGAGAATGTGGTCGAGGGCTCGGTCATTGAGGGATGTTCTAGTCGGGAGCTCAAGAGACGTGGATGAACCTTCGGGGGAGGTCTGATGATACATGGGAGGAACCAAGGGGAGATAACCGATAGGTAGGTGACCCAGAGGGAAGGATGGTAGATGCACGTCCTGAAGCTGCGCGAGGAGGATGGAACCTGTTCAATAGGTTCAGTAGGTTTGGAAAAGGAGTGATGCGGACCCACATGTCAACGTCAACACCTCCATGACCATGTCCCGAGTGTGTATTATTTGCATGCTGTGTCCCCATGACACGACATCAGCCCATCCTGCCCGACTATGTCATACACATATGCCGAGACTAGCTCCGTGCGCTCAGCAGAAGAGTGACCAGCAACCACGTTGGAAGATGAATCGAGGTCTGTCAGAAGGGACACCCAGCCGCACTCGTGCGGGAAGTGAGATTGAATACGAATGCTTTCTGCGAGAGCAAACATCTGCAGATGTGATCCAACGATATCAGCACTCCGGGTGGGACTGGAATAGGAAGTTATCTTTGTCGAAAATGCTTTCGGGCGTTTTACTGACCCTGGACTTGAATATAATGCTCGCAGTGGATGGCGTTGGTACTTGCATCCCCTCACAGTGCCAAAGGCAAAAGTGAGCAATTCAACCCGTCATCTTCGAGTCGCACTTCACACTTCACCCTCTCAATATTCGGATGTGGAGGTTCTAACTTCTCATGTCGCCAAATCGTGTTTCCTCATTGAACTTATAAACCAAAGCCTACATGATGATGGTACAGTCAAACGGCAGAAGAGGTTATCCTTCCATTTCTGCCGGTTCTGCCCAGCGAATTGCGCTTCTGCGTATGCCATGGGTCCCGGGGTCCCGGAAGACGTGGCACCAATGGGTAAGCTTGCAAGCGGATTCTCAGTTGCTTTACTCTAGGTGTATGATACAATGGGGTATGATCGTCGGAGGTTACGGTGCTCTCCAAAGGCTTGTCGTGGTGGGTAGGTACCCAATGGTCGTCGATTTTGAAATTTCTATTGTGCAACTTCATCAGGCAACGCCCAACCCTATAGATAGCTATGTTCTGTGGAGACTTGAGGAAATTGGATGATCTGGCTCCAACCAATTGCTGCCAGGTATCATCAGCGAACCTTCGCAGGACAGCAGTGTCGTATCCCGTAAAGACGACCATCTTTTCAGGGTAGCTACGATTGGCATGTTGTACTTAAAAGAGCCATTCTCGAATGCACCGCAACTTACGATGAGTTCCCTCCAACCCTTCCTTGCCCTCCTTTCATCAGCTATACTGCAGCCGCAGAGCTTGTCCATATCTGAGAACACGCAACTCATCCTCCGTGCTGCGGCTTGTCTTGGGATAGTAGGATTGATTGCTCGGTCTTACCTTGCTAAATCAGAGAGTGGCCTTCCTCTCCCACCTTCCCCTCCTACTTGGAGCCTTCGTGGACACTCCCTTCCACATCCGTAAAGTGGTATAGTTGACCGTTTGCTTTCAATGCTGATTGTGTCTCGTTTATAAGTTCATATCTCACTGAAGCGCGATGGATTGACGAGTACGGTCCTGTGATCACCATTCGGTCAGGATTTGAGAACATCGTTGTCATCGGCCGTTACAAGGTCGGTGCCTCCACGATGAGTTGTCATATCCAGGCTCAACATTACATTGCAGGCCGCGGTGGATATCATGGAGAATCAGGGCAAATCGCTAGCTGATCGTCCTCGCAGGGTTGCTGCTGGAGAAATCCTTGGCGGCGGATTGGGCCTCGCCTTGGCACCCTTTGGGGAAAGGTTTCGTCGCATGCGTAGGTTAGTAGTCTGTAATACTCTTCCCTCTACTGTCTGACTTTTCAACATGATGCAGAGCACTCCATGCGCATCTCCAGCCTAAAGCAGCTGAAGCTTATCAACCCCTGCAGATGTCACACGCGAAGAACACTGTCCTCAACATCCTTGATGATCCGTACAACTTCCAGAACCACGTGTCAACGTAAGCTTTTTTGGTTATGATAGTACATTGCTCACAGGTATTTTGAAGTTTTGCTGCGACGTCAATTATGAAAGTTGCATACGGGAAGAATACGCCCACGTCTGCAACTCATCCCGATGTCATTGAGATCAACAAACTTATCAGGATGACTGGTGCGGTCCTTCGCCCTGGTGCATACCTGGTGGATACGATCCCTTGGCTCAAATACCTTCCTTGGTATGGCCGAGACTTAAAACGAGGATTTACTAGGAACAGGAAAATCAGCACTGGTTACCTGAACCGCGTGAAAGAACAAATGGTATGCACTGCCTTGCCCATCCTCACATAAACTTTTTGAGTCGTCCAGCAGCAGAGCAATGTGGACATCGGCCCATCGTTCGCGAAACATATGCTAGAAAGTAGTCATATCTATGGTTTGTCAGAGATTGATATAGCCTCTCTTGCTGCCAGCTTTTTTGGAGCTGGAACCACTACGGTGAGGTGTTTTCTGTTGTCTCCGAAGATATGTCGCTCACATCGGGGGGGTCAGACTTCTGCAGCAATATGCACGGTGTTCATGGCTGCCGCATGTTTCCCCGAGGAGCAGGCTAAGGTTCAGGCTGAGCTCGATGCAGTCGTCGGAAGGCACCGAGGTAGCTTGATTCCCTAAGGCAATTCTATGAATTCAATGATTTCTCCACTAAAGCGCCGACCTTCACCGACCAGAAATCCCTCCCTTGCCTGCAAGCCTTCATTTCTGAAGCTTTGAGGTGGAGACTTGCTTCTTCCAACGGTGGGTATTGTCGTTGTGTTTTTGTACCTTACTGCATTCATACTGCAGGAATGGCTCACCGAACAACCAAAGAAGTGATTTGGGTAAGTGATGTATCTGAAAAATCTATGGTACAAATGATGATCTGGCCCGGATTAGGAGAACTACTGTATTCCAGCTGGGACTACAGTTATCGGCAGCCATTGGTAAGTATGGTACTTGAAGTTACGAAGGGCTTGATGGAGCCTGATGGTCATTGCCTTAGGGCCATCTCTCGAGATCCAGAAGTCTACCCTGAGCCTCACGCGTTCAAGCCTCAGCGTTGGATTGACGACCAAGGTCGCCTGAGAGACGATGTGAAGTCCTTTGTCTACGGGTTTGGTCGACGGTAAGTCCCGTTGTTCAGCTGTTGGTTCTTCGGATGATATTGGTTCCAGTGTATGCCCCGGTCAACATGTCGCGAACAGGTACAGCTACCCTTCCACGCACATTATCTTCCGAGCTCACCTCGACCAATACAGATCGATATTCATCAACACGCTCCTTATTCTTTGGGCGTTCCGGCTCACTCTGGATCCTACGAAGCCGTTGGATGACATGGGGTACATGAATGGGGAGATAGAAAAGCGGCCGTGCGCAATTGAGTTTGAGGTGAGAATTCCAGACACAGAGCTCAGGAGCATGATGGAGAATTATGCTGAGGTTGCATGAGAAACCTTGAGGCCTGAGTGGGATCGCCTCTGGGGAGAACCAGGTTCTGAACGAATCACAAATTCATCTACGCAGCATCATTTTAGGAATTGTATGCTATAGGCCGCTATAAATGCTGTTCATCCCTTCCTTGCCTGGCACGAAGTCGGATGACACACGACCAGTAGGATGTATAACTGCATTGATCCAATACCAAGCATTGCTTGTTGCTGTTGCGAGAGGAGGTTGGATTAAACTAGACTGTAAAGACTCGTTCTGATGCTTGCCCTAGTATCTCCTTTAGCTAGTCTCTGGAACTTCTAGTCCGAAAAAGTTCCTTGCAATACCAGTGGAGCTATATATGCAGGCATCAAAACCAGAAAACCTTGTTTTGAAGGCGTCGCGTCAATAGAGCAACGGTTAATCCGTGGACGGTTTCGAGCAGGGTAGTTTACTTCACTTTTCATCAGTACATCTGGTCACGTCTTTGATTCCACTTGCCTAGGTACAGAATTCGCACAGGAAGAATGTCAGGGCCGCTTGAGGGGTTCGAGGTACTTGCGAGGTAGTTCTGTCTGCGCCAAACAGTGTAACATGTGCTTCAGTGTAGTTGGCCACTACAGAGTCTGGCGCAGTTTGTCCTGAGGCAACATTCATGTTCGGGACAACGCTCCAGCGGTGGGGACGCTGCCGACATCGATGTGAGTGAACGATAAGCACGCGCCCACAGAAAGGTATGGGCCTGTGCCGCCCTGCGGCGAGAACAGTATGTGGGACCGTACTTGAGGGATCGTGAATGGTGTATGGTCGTTCAGCAGAAAATGGGAACTGGCGGTTACCAAGTTGCACGACCTGATGGGGCAGTAGCGCTTCCATATGCCCTCGACGGACGGTCACAAGAATAGGGCCTGACATGGGTAGAGGTTGCCCGGTACTCACCCGGGTGGAACCCACGGGTGGGGTGCGGGTTGGATGCCACGGGTTACGGGTTGGCTTGGGTGCTACACCCGGGCGGGTACGGGTATCAACATCCAAAATTTGGGCTGCCCACGGGTGCACACAAGAGTCTGGTTGTGGCGCTGGGGACGAAGCTGGGTCATCTAGTGAAGGGTCGGTTTCCGTTGTCTGGCCATGTGAGGCGGAGGTAGATTCCCCCATGTGGCCATCGCACATACGTTGTGGGCTTCGATGCGAGGGTCGGGATAAAAGATGGAAAACAAATTGATCTGTGTGCCGTAAGCGACCTCAACCAGACATCCGGCTTCACAGCTTCATCCACCTCTCCACCTTGCCCCAAGTCCCCAACTCACTCAAATTCTTCAAAGACGACGAAGTTAGAGTCTACGTCCTTCCCATCCCATACGATCCTGTCGAGAAGTACATCAGGTGGAAGGGCCCAAAGACAGTCGTTCCTTCTTAATAGGCAAGAACGACGGTGACGCGGCTGCCGTGACGCGTGTCGCCTAAGGCTTGATGCACGTTGTTTAGCTGCTTCTACGTACACCATACACATCGATGCGGGGATATCAATATTTAAGAGCAGTTTTAATGGTGTACGAAATGTGAAGATAGACGTGGCACCGATGGGTAGGCTTGCAAAATGAATTGCAAACGGATTCTCGGTTGCCTGACTACAGCTGTATTATACAATGAGGTAGGTTACGGTGCTCTCCAACGGTTTATAGGCTAAGGTGATCTGGATGCCTTGCAATCAATGGTCGTTGATTTTGAAATTCCTGTTGATGTTGACATGCCAAATGAATACAATAAATGACGAAATGACCCACAGTATAAGCAGCTATGATATTGGGTGAGGACTTGAGGAAATCGGCTCCAACCACTGATTGCCAGGTACCTGTCGCAGTGTCATATTCCATGAGAGCGACCGTCTTTTCAGGGCAGCTACGATTAGCATTTAAGAGAACCATTCACAACTTGAATGCACCGTAACTTAGGATGGGTTCCCTCCAACCCTTCCTTGCCTTCCTTTCATCAGCTATACTGCAGCCGCAGAACTTCTGCATCTCTGACAACACGCAGCTTGTCCTTCGTGCTGCGGCGTGTCTTGGGATAGTAGGATTAATTGCTCGGTCTTACCTTGCTAAATCAGAGAGTGGCCTTCCTCTCCCACCTTCCCCTCCTACTTGGAGCCTTCGTGGACACTCCCTTCCACCTCCGTAAAGTGGCAGAGTTGACCCGTTGCTTTCGATGCTGATTGTGTCTCGTTGATCAGCTCATATCTCACTGAAGCGCGAATGGATTGACGAATACGGTCCTGTGATCACCATTCGGTCAGGATTTGAGAACATCGTTGTCATCGGCCGTTACAAGGTCGGTGCCTCCTACGATGAGTTGTCATATCCAGGCTAAACATTACATTGTAGGCCGCGGTGGAGATCATGGAGAATCAGGGCAAATTCACAGCTGATCGACCTCGCAGGGTTGCTGCTGGAGAAATTTTTAGCGGTGGATCGAGCCTTGTCTTTACGCCCTTTGGGGAAAGGTTTCGTCGCATGCGTAGGTTAGTAGTCTGCAATACTCTTCCCTCGCCTGTCTTACTTTTCAACGTGACGCAGAGCACTTCATGCGCATCTCCAGCCTAAGGCAGCTGAAGCTTATCAGCCCCTGCAGATGTCACACGCGAAGAACATTATCCTCAACATCCTTGATGATCCGTACAACTTCCAGAACCATGTGACAACGTAAGGATTTTCGATTATGATAGTACATTGCTCACAGGTATTTTGAAGTTTTTCTGCGACGACAATTATGAAAGTTGCATACGGGAAGAATACACCCACGTCTGCGACTGATCCCGATGTAATTGAGATGAACAAAGTTATCAGGATGACTGGTGCGGTCCTTCGCCCTGGTGCATACCTGGCGGACACGATCCCTTGGCTCAAATACCTTCCTTGGTATGGCCGTGACTTAAAAAGGGGGGCTGTGAGGAGGCATAAGATCAGCACTGGTTACCTGAACCGCGTGAAAGAACAAATGGTATGCATTGCCTTGCTCATCCTGACATAGAATGTTTAAATTGTCCAGCAGAAGAGCGATGTGGACATCGGCCCTTCGTTCGCGAAACATATGCTAGAAAGTCGTCATACCTATGGTTTGTCAGAGGATGATATAGCCTCTCTTGCTGGTGGCTTTTTTGGAGCTGGAACTACTACAGTGAGGTATTTTCTGCTGTCTCAGAAGATATGTGGCTCACATCAGGTGTCAGACTTTTGTGGCAATATGCACGGTGTTCATGGCTGCCGCATGTTTCCCCGAGGAGCAGGCTAAGGTTCAGGCTGAGCTCGATGCAGTCGTCGGAAGGCACCGAGGTAGCTTGATTCCCTAAGGCAATTCTATGGATTCAATGATGATTTCTCCACTAAAGTACCGACCTTCACCGACCAGAAATCCCTCCCTTGCCTGCAAGCCTTCATTTCTGAAGCGTTGAGGTGGAGACTTGCTTCTCCCATTGGTGGGTGTCGTCGTTGTGTTTGTGTACCCTTACTGCATTCATACTGCAGGAATGGCTCACCGAACAACCAAAGAAGTGATTTGGGTAAGTGATGCATCTGAAACATCTATGGTACAAATGATGATCTAGCCCGGATCAGGAGAACTACTGTATTCCAGCTGGGACTACGGTTTTCGGCAGCCCTTGGTAAGCATCGTACTTGAAGTCAGGAAGGACCCGATGGTCATTGCATTAGGGCCATCTCTCGAGATCCAGAAATCTACCCTGAGCCTCACGCGTTCAAGCCTCAGCGTTGGATTGACGACCAAGGTCGCCTGAGAAACGATGCAAAGTTCTTTGTCTACGGGTTTGGTCGGCGGTAAGCCCCGTCGTTCAACTGTTGGTTCTTCGGATGATATCTGTTCCAGTGTATGCCCCGGTCAACATGTCGCGAACAGGTACAGCTACCCTTCCACGCACATCGTCTTCCGAGCTCACCTCGACCGATACAGATCGATATTCATCAGCACGCTCCTCATTCTTTGGGCCTTTCGGCTCACTCTGGATCCTACGAAGCCGTTGGATGATATGGGGTACATGAATGGGGATATAGAAAAGCGGCCGTGCGCAATTGAGTTTGAGGCGAGAATTCCAGACACGGAACTCAGGAGCATGGTGGAGAATTATCCTGCGGTTGCATGAGAAGCTTCGACGCCTGAGTGGGATTGCCTCGGGGGAGACAACGATGAACCAGGTCCTGAACGAATCACAATTCATCTACACAGCATCATTTATGAATTGTGTACTATAGGCTACTATACATTGCTGTTCATCTATTCCTTGCCCAGTATGCAGGAGGACAAACGACCAGTAGGATATTGATCTGACATCAAACAATCTGTTCGCCTTTGGATGCGCGGTGTGTATGGTGTAATACATATCAGAGTAGATTCAGACTGTGTTGATCATCTTTTTTTTCCTCGTTAGAATATACACAATGTTAGTAAGGAAGGTCCGTTTTACATGCACGGGGTAATACTACGATTATCCTTCGTTACATGCATAAGTTAGCTTCTTCTACTTCTTCTGATCCGTCTGCCATCAATCTCATACTGACACACTCAGCTGCAGGCTTTTATTGGGTTATCCATTGCCTCTCACTGCAGGTTCGAATTGGGCAAGACCTACTGTTCTCCAAGTCTGAACAATGATAAGCCAGCCTGCTACAATATCGCAGGCAGCACTACTCCGCGACACTCTCCAAATCCTACTCTTCCTTGGAACGACCCGCACCAAGCCCTGAACACAACTTCATCACTGTCCTGTAAGAACATTCGGCCAGGGAAGTGTTTGCGCTGCTCGATGAGGGAACAGAGGGAGGTTGGGTCCTATAGGGAATGTGTGAGGGTGCGTTAAATTTGGCACAAGGATAAGGAAGTGAATGCAAGAAAGAGGTGAGGAAGCAGAACACAAAGAAAAGAGGACAGACAGACCTCTCCAGATAACGTCCCCGTCCCTATCAAATCCCCTGTACGCATGCGGCATCCTGAGAGCGTATGGAATGAGAGCTGCAGGGTTTCACGTCAGGGTTTAGCACTCACTCCAGAGCATGGACAAAGTAAGCACGACGCACCATCTGCCGAAACGTCCAATATGAATTCCTCAAACTCGATCTCGCCATCCCCCATTTCCCTCTCCCCCGGCGTATTCCCACCAGGAATCACCTCCATGGCCACTGAGATATCATACGTCACGTCACCCTTATCCACAAGGTACGACGGGACCCTCCGTATGTCATGTGCGATTTTGAACGGTTCCAGCGCATCGAGGGTGATCACCCACGGGCTGATCGTGCTCGCAAAGTTCTTTGCGTTGAATGCTCCGAAGGGGAGAGTTTCCGGGTTTTGGATGTCTCGCGCTGTTTACGCATATAGTTAATGAATAAGTGCCCGGCGCTCCATCACAAAGGGCGCAGGAATAGGCGAGACATGAAAGAAAAATGAAACGAGGCGCAGAGTAGCAGTGTAAAAATCGAAAGAACGCACGCACCGCTCCAATCATTCAACAACACGACTCCAAATATATGGTCTTCCGCTTTCTCCACTGGCACGCGTTCAAAGTGCTCCGTCGGGACGCCAATGAAAAACGCGAGCTCGAGCTCGACGTCGAGTTCGTTCGTGGGCGCGAGTATGAATCCTGTTGTTCGAGCGAGCGTCCTTGATTCGGCGGGAGTGTCGGCGGGGAGGATGGTCGAGGGGCTCCGAATATGTGCTTTCGGGGGATGCGCTGGTCGGGAGTTCAATGGGCACGGATGAACCTTCGGAGGTTGTGAGAGGGACGTCCGATGACAGAGGGAGATGACCGACAGGCCGTACGATAGGTAACCCAGAGGGAATGATGGTAGATGCACGTCCTGATGCTGCCCGAGGTGGATGGAACCTGTTCAATACATGTGGGGAATTAGGTTCCATAGGTTTGAAAAAGGGTGAGTGAAGAGGGATATAGACGCACATGTCAACGTCAACACCCCCATGTCCATGTCCCGAGTGTGTATTCTTCGCATGCTGTATCACCACCACACGACATCAGCCCATTCTGCCCGAATATGACAACCTTATACATATATGTCTAGACTCACCGTTTTAGAACTCGTGAAATCTGTGAAATCGCCAATATCAAACGGGAGGTGCATCGTTGCTTCCCTTTGCTTCACAATGCAGCGCTCTAGAAGGGAGGGGTTCGAGTGCAGCGGAGAAGAGGATTGAGAGAAGAGGGACTGGATGTATATGCGCACGCCAGAGGTAGTGCGCCTTCCAAGAGCAGCAAAGGCATTGAGGGTCGTCTGCATGCATTGAGTGGAATCAATATGTGAAAGGCGAAACATGAAAAGGGGTATTGATTACATGCGTGAAGACATCACTGGAAAATGCTACTTCGCAATTTGTGAATATCCCCTCTAGCGCAAGGACTTTGAGGTCGAGGATATGTTCCCCAATGGCCTACGCCGGGACGTGGGATGGGCTGTACGATATGGTCAGCTCCGATCTGAATCGGTTGAGGTGAGATGCCGGACTTGTGATTGGGTGGAGAATATACCAAAGGGGATATTTGCTAATGAAAATGGTGAGTCTGCGGGGATGGGGATTATGCTTTGGGAGGCCATGTTATTGAAGGAAGAGAACTCGAGCGCGCGATTGTGTATCTCTCTTCGATTGGTCTAAATGGTGTTGCGATAAGGAATCAGGGATGCACGTGGAGAAGCAGATCAGCTGGACAAGATATTTACGTACCAGAAGCAACAACTTCTCTTCTATCACTACCTATAATCTGTGAGAGCGGTTCCGACCATAGATTGGGGTGTAAACGGAGCACGGCCCACGACACGCCACATTAATGTGACAACCTATTCACGCAGGTTTGTGCACCACTCCCGATATTCAGTACAGCCCCCGGTTAGGGGTGGGCTGAGATGCGCTGTGCTAGTTAAATAGGCCGGGATACGAAGCAAGTTGCAGACAAGTTGCATGAAAAAGGTAGTTCCGCAAAATGACACAGACACCTGCATGTCAACGCCCGACGAGTACTCCGTATACAGAGGGACACTACCTCGCGGTATGGCACGAGACTGTTCTACGAGTGGCAAAAATAGTATTGCCACCTTGAAGTCTCTTGTGTATGAATGAAAACAGAGTTATCTTCAACACTTGCACCAATCGCTGGCGTCTGTCCGTTATGAAATCGGTGAGTGAACGAAGTAAACATGCAGGATGGCTCACCGGCGGTCAGAGGAGCGTCGTCCTTCTCCAATCGACACGCTGCAAGAAACAATGAGCAATTTGACACATCAAGAATGTGATGAGATGGCAGTCACTGACACGAGACAATCTGGAATGGTAGTGCTGTCACCGCCCCTGGTTCACCTGAGCAATGCCTCGCACTTGCTCATCATAACCAAACGATTTTAAGTAGACCTCGAATACGTTTTGCCTGACACAGATGAATCCTACATGGTATTTCTTGAAAAGAGAAGCAGTCCCAGAGTCTTGGGCACATCTCATTTGGGTAGTGAAGAGGTCTTGGCTCATCAATGTACCCCGACCTCTTTACTCCCCAGTTGGGGGGTCGTATGACATTGCCTTGATGATAAGGATCGAAGATCGAAGGAAAATCCGACTCGACTGAACTTATCCATACGACGCATTACCTGGATATATTGACTTGCGAACTGCATTAGGCTATAGGCCGTCATCACGCCATTGATCATTTCGCAAATGAAGAGTCGGAACAGGAGTCGTCGTGGGTCGACTATGAGATTCCGATGTGCTGACCTCCAACGGTAATACTAACAGCCTGCCTTTGGAAGCAAGGTTCGTTTGACCGGGCGAAGGCTGTTAAGGGGGTGTAGATCTCGACATCCTCCCCGTGGAATCGAACAGCCACAATGTTGAACGTCGCCCATTAAGGTCGGTGCTACCATTTCATACACGCGTGCGCGCGGTGACCTTATATGAAAAAAGTAACACGGATCTGCATAAATGCCCCTCCGCAACTGAACGCACACGGTGAATCCTATTCCCGTTGTATGACAGCTAACAGCCCGAGACCTCCTAGAAGAGCGTATTTGAGTTGCGGGAAATCATTCTGAGTGACGTGATCAGCGTTGTGTCTAGCTTGAACGAGAGAACAAAGAAATTCGGGCAAGGAACCAGGGCGCACGTGTATTAACTACGTCAGTGAAAAAGGCTTACCATGGCGATCGTCACATAGCCGATGTATGGAAGGAATCTGTGGGAAAAGTGTGAGTTAATTGGTGTAGTTAGAAGATTGAGCGGGAAAAGAGACGGTTCGCTCCGCCATAACAGCATGTGAGCGGCTGACCTCCAGAAAGCAAAGAACAAAAAAAATATGATGAGAATGACACATACCCGCGAACTTTCCCAATGATATGTCTTTGGTCGAGCCATTCGAGGCCCTGATAGAGGTCAAGGTCATCGACATGATTATTGTCGCCTTTCGTAAGCATCAGTTGATGTTCTCCTGGTGGGAGTTTGAGCTTTGCGACTCTGTGGTTTAGAATAGGTCGCAGTTAGTTATCATAAATTGTCTTTTCCTTTGCGCCGATGCGGCGAACAGTAGTCAACCCACCTGTTGTTGATGACGCGTTTCTCCGTCGAATTTTCGAATGGGATAAAGACGTCCCGAGTCTCCATGACGCGGTGCACGATGGGGATGTCGGCACCGGGGATCTTATACACTGTGATATCGCCTGTGTGGTAACGTTCACCTGAGGGGTTGGTGAGGAAAAGAAGGTCGCCGCGGTAGAACGCTGGTTCCATTGAGCCACTGTAGGTATGCAGTAAGTCTCAGGGTTATTCGATATCATGATTCGGTTTTGGGTGTGGAGACATGGAGAGGTTGAGGGATGCCAGATGGCGCGAAGATGATACATACCTGAGGACGACGACGATTGGGGATTCTGTGTTCAAGAACAGGCCGAGGCCTTTCCATAGCATGAGACCAGACGCGATGACGGAGGCGAAGTTGAGAATCTGGAGTAGGAACTACAGGAACCGAGCATGACAGACGGATATTGGGTCGCATTAAGGACACGTCGGCACAAACGCAACAAAAGAAATGTCAGAAAAGTTGGGAAAAATAGAAAGCGCTTGGACAAACGTGTCGGAAGCCTAGCCTGCGAAATGCCTTGAGCTCATCGGAAAACATCACTGGCGGACGCGGACGAATAGAAATTTCCAAGGAGAGGGTAGCAAGTGGTACTAAGTAAGGCCGGTAACTAGAAAGTCGAACTGCGGTGGCTGTGCAACACTTTGATCATTTAGGCTGTCCCCTATAGTAGGCTATAGGCACAAATGAAGATACTGAAAAAAAACATCGAAACTATACTACGGTATCAAAGACTCTCGTAGATGCAGACTAGCACCTGGTAGCCCTGCACTCGTATGATATCCGTTGACTGAGGTGATCTATTTATATTCTCTATCAGATATCTTACGCTGTTCAGGTACCACAACTTGTGGTACAGCCATTTGACTTTCCAACACCAGGCAACTTCATGGTAGGGTTTTTCCGATAGGTCTTGCGGCACGTCACATTAAGTTCAGTTCGTTATGACAGGGACGTCGACGGGCACGCTATAACTTTGATCCGAGTGCCTGTCCAAGCAACATATTGTGGGTGTGCGATCGAAGCGTAACGTGATGCCGACGTCAGTGAGCCAAGCCTAGGAAGCAAGTCCACTCTCGAGCGTCACTCTCGAAGTCCGTGGATCAGCCCCGCGGGACCCGGGTTCAGCTGTAGCAGTAGCTGATCCGGGCACCGGTATGATTGCAGGGTCGAGGGCCGTCGGACCTTGACTACAAATTAGGAGGCTATCCAAGTCCTCATCATGAGAATGGCTACTGCCAACCCGAGATGCGGGAAACAATAAATCATCGGTGCATCCAAAGGCCATAGCCTGCGTACTGCCAAATCGATAGAGCCGCATGATGCAGGATGTCAGTGCAGGGCTGGCTGTCGAATGAGGGTGATAAGATGACTAGCAGTGGAACCGACGAGATTTGCATCATGCATTGCCTAGCGTTGTGGCTGTCAGAAAGGCTTTCAGTTTCTCCGCTTCAATAGCATGTACTCAGTACTGGTAACACATGCTTATCATCAGTTTGTGAATCAAGTACCATATACTTATGAAAACGTACACTGTTGTACAGCCCGGCGTCAAACAACCAGGGTTCAGGGTTGTACCACTCAGCATGTGTCCCGGTTTGGCCGACGGGATATATCCATCCATCATAAACCGGAGTGCTACTCTCGCCTGCCTTTGGTTGCGAGCTCTGCTCGTCTCGTTTCGGGCGTTTTGACGGGGTAGGGACGGATTCGAGTGGACTATGGTTATCAATCCGAAGCTCATCTGATGTACGCTTTTTGGATATGCCAGAATCCGAATCAGTGACGTTGAGGTTCAGAGAAGGGGCAGGTGGTAAGGATGGAGGTGGAGTAGAGGGGGTACGCCACAAGGTGTGTTGGATAAAGCGGGGCCTAGGAATGGCACTTGCATGTGGGGTTACGACTAGCTGTCCTGCGGGAGGAGTAGTTGACGGTTCCCTTGTTGGCATATTGGAAGTGGGTGCGGGTGGAGTTTTCTTCGTCGAATTTTCGGAGTCGGGATCAATGGCTGGCAGTATTTGATTGAGCTGTACGTTTAATGGGTTCAGGTTGATGATAAAATCGTCAAAATCATTTAAAATACACGGACCTTTGCAAGTGTCTGCACTGTAGATAAAACAACGAGGCAAGACCGTAGACCCTTCAAACACCACTGCCTTTCAAGCCAGGCGAGGAGATGACGGCTCCAGAAAGCTTTGAATATATGGCTAAGCGTGTCATCCCATGGATTCCGAGCACGGAAGAGATGGACGGCCCAGTTTTGACATGCGTACTTGAGAGCGTCAGAAGCCGATTGACTTCGTTCCTGTGCTCCGTTTGCGAAAGTCGCAAAGGCATTTGTAGCATGAATGATCTCCTCATCTGGCGGAAAACGACCTTCCGGTGGTGCTGAGGTGGAATGATCCTGGTGCCTTAACGCGAGGAACACCGGGAACATCAAGAAATCTGGCAAGTTCTTGAACTGCTGGATTGCCTGGAAAGCCGGCAGTGGAGGGTATTCTGGAATTACTTTATACTCGCTGATTGCTTCCAATGTGCTCGAGAATTCTTCCATTGCCACCCAGGTAGATGCCGCTGGAGTCGACTGCCATTCTTTGCCATGGGGCGTCTGCAGCCAATCTTGCCCGCTTTGGGTCTGAAGCCAGTCTCGCCCGCCCTTTGTCTGAAGCCAGTCTCGCCCGTCCTGGGTCTGGAGCCAGTCTTTCCCGTCGGTCTGGAGCCAGTTTTTCCCACATGGCATCTGGAGCCAGTCCCGCCCAAGCTGAATCTGCAGCCAGTCGCGCCCGCCCTGCGTCTCCAGCCAACGTCGCCCGCCCTGCGTCCCCAACCATGAGTTCCCCCCCATGGTTCCCAGCCAGTCCTTCCCCCACGATGTCTGCAGCCATTCCTTCCTCCTCTGTATCCGCAGCCACTCTCGGCCGACCTTGGTCTGGAGCCAATTCTCCGCCTCCGTGGTCTTTAGCCAATCAAGCCAATAAGGTGTCTGTAGCCAGTCTTTCCCCCCATGTATCCGCAGCCACTCTCGGCCGACCTCGGTCCGGAACCAATTCTCCCCCCCCGCGATCTGTAGCCAATCCACCGCCTTCGCGGTCTGTAGCCACTCCAGCCCACCAAAGGTCAGCAGCCAGTCCTTCCCCCCCTGGTCCTGCGACCAATAATTCCTTCTCAAATATGACGGGATTTTCTTAGGCATCAATCTTTGCGCCTCCCAGGTGTGTTGCCAGTCTCCTTTCTTCGCCAGCCAGTCTTTCCCGTCCCGGGTTTCTAACCAGTCTTTCCCGCCCTGGGTCCCCAGCCAAGTTTTTCCCAACAAGGCTTCTAGCCAGTCTCTCCCACCCTGTGTCTGCAGCGAGGCCTTTCCTTCCTGGGTCTGCAGCCAATTGTTCCCCCCCTTGTCCAGCAGCCAGATACTTCCCCCCAAGCTCCACAACCAGCGTTGCCCGACCCAGGTCCGTAGCCAGTCCTTGCCCCCCTGGGTCTGCAGCCAATATTTTCCCCCCTTGTGTCTGCAGCCAGTTCTCCCCCTTCAGGGTGCACAGCCAGTTCGTCCCACTTTGGGTCTGCAGCCAGGCACACCCATCCAGGGTCTCTAGCCAGGGTTGTAAATCTAAACTCCGATCTCCTCGAAGCCATAGCAAACCGAAAAGAACTGAAAGTGGCTCTGGTGGCCGAACGAGGAAGGCTAATGACTCTTTTAATCTCTGAGGGTCGCGAGGTTTCATAGCTCGGCTTTGCTTCTTCAATTCTGCGAGCGCATCCAGGAGGGCCGACTTTTCAGGAATCTCTTTCATCATCAAGCGGAAAGAAGAATGGGCGAGTAGGGAGTGGGGTGATTGGATATCGCGTACTTGAGAAAGGCTGCAGTTTGAGGGGTCGGAACAATAGTCACGAACGGACGAGTGATAGATATTCGCGGGGAGATTGCCGTCGGTGGGGATATCCATGACAGACCGTAATTGCATCAGCGCTGTCTCGACGTCCCTGCCTAGGCCAGGGCCAAGAAGTTTTGAGAGTTGTGAAATCGGTAGAGGATCTGCAAGGGCGGCTACAATGGACAAGTGCAGGTATGCCCGCTTGGGGTCGGCACATGTGGAGAGGATACAGTCGTACAACTTGTACACCTCTGTTCCTGGTAGCAATTCACTCGCTAGATCCAGCATGACCTGAAGCCGATCACGGGGATCATTGTCTCCATCGTCGATAAACTTCATCATCGTGGACGCCACGATGAAACGTCTGCCTGCTCGGCTCGCAAGCCGCTCAAGTTCATCCCTCTGCGGCTGCGGGAAATCAGGATGGCGACTTTGAAGCTCGGCGAAGGAATGACGCAAGAAGATATAGATATCATTGTCAACATCTGCGCCATCTAACGAGATGATGGCAGCAACGCCCTCCCCAGAAGTTTTCACAGGTATCTTGCATACCAGCGGGCGCACCTCGTCTTTCTGAAAGGCTTTACGGATATGCGATTCCGAGCGACTGGTGAGTAGAATGTGGGTCACGGGCAGATCAGGTTCACGAAGAGCCTGTGCAAGGATAAGGATGAGATCAGCAAGTTCGGTTTCAGACGTGCATTCATCAAGAGCGTCGACGACAAACGTCAAAGGCGGACACCCGCGCAGTCTGAATTGAAGCCTCCTGAGAGGTTGGATGAACAATGCCTCCGCCTGGTCGCGAAGAGACTTGTCGGGGTCTAGAAGGGCAGGATTCTCCCGAATGGTTCTGTTCACATCCCCCCGGACGCTGGGAAAATTGCAGGCAAGCTGGTAGGCAAGCGTCGCAAAGAAGTAGCCAGTGGTACAGCGTTTCGTGTGCTTGCGCGAGAAAAAGAATGTTCCCGCGAGCCGCTTTTCGATATGGGTCTGCTCGGTCACTTTCAAACCTCTCATCCTTTCAGCTACAGTAAAAGCAACAGCAGACTTTCCGACGCCTGCCGTGCCATGCAGCCAGATGAGTCGACTCTCCTTTTGGTCATCTAGTAATCCGTGGATGTAGTTGAGAAGGTCCACTCGGGTCCCTGTTAAACATTTCGGGTGGGGCTGGCGTTCACGGGAGTCATATTCTGCACCCTTGACTGCGACCTGAGATAGCTTCTCCCAAGTTCCTTCAAACGAACCAGGAACTGACAACGAGGTCAGAGAACAAGAAAGGGCATAAGAGATGGAAATACTGACAGTGATCCTGACTCATTGGGCAATGAAACGAATAACTTGAACCTGATAGAGATTGCAATGCGTTATACAAATCGAATGTATATGTCGATCTATTCTAATGACATGAAAGCTCGCTGGATGGTGATGGAATGCAGTTGAAGGACGAGTACTGCTGAGTGAACATTCGTTTGTGACACATGCTATGGTAAGCGCCGACACGCAGTCGTGCATAGCCCGCACAGCTAGACGTTGGCGCGCCAGAGGTTAACTAGAAAGGCGTTGTGTTGCGGGCCGGGGCTTGCAGCAAAGCGCCCAAGAGCGAGATTACGATATGTGAAAATGAGGAGCACCTGCAAGGGGGAACTCCGCGATCTTGCTGATCCGATGCACCGCGTCTTGATTTTATGAGAGTCTAGAGTCTCTTGCATTGTACAACCGATACCTCTACCAATCTGAGATCTTGGCGTTGTCGACGAAAACTTGTTGAACGTTGAGGCGGCGCACATACTTGTTTTAGGAAATGCCGCCGGAGCCAACATATTGGTACGCAGTGTCTTTTTGTAAACGTGACTAGGTAAGAGATGTAGTCTCCCGTAGTCAGACCCAATACTAGGAAGACAGTCGTTCCTTCTGGTTGGTAGGAGAGATGGAGAGGTTTTGAGTTGAATGCTTGGATTACGCGATGGGTGATACATACCCGAAGACGACGACGATTGGGGGGGTTCTGTGTTCAAGACCAGGGCGAAGCCTTTCCATAGCTACACGAGACCAGGCCATCAGGAAAACACTGCATATGTAGACTCATTTAGAAACAGCCTACTACATAGGTCTATGATAGGCCCTGTAGCCACTCAACTTTCCCATCAGGACTCAGAAAGAATCGAAAGCGCTGGGACAAAGGCGTCGGAAGCCTAGCTACCTTTGATCTGAAGCGATCACTGGCGAGCGAATGGAAATTTCAAGTAGAAGAGGGTATGCAGTAATAGCAAGTATGGCCCAGAACGACGGGTTGTGATTAGGTGGCTGTGCAAACTCTAGTTTTATGGCACCATGACCCGTGTCCTGCCAATCTGAATGGCAGAGGTGATTCTATTCTGTAACTTACGCTCAATTGTTTAGGTACTAGTGTGTACAAAATGATACACCGAGCAACGTTATGGTAGGGTCGACCGCCTTCTTGCCGCGGCACGGCACGGTTAGGTTCAATTCATTATGACAGCCTGACAGGGATGTAGAAGGGGACGCTAAAACGTTGACGCGTCGCAGTGCAACACAATGAGGGTGTGAAGAGTAACACAGGTGTTGGGATGCCGACGTCAGTGAGCCAGGAGAGTGCCAGTCGACTCTCGAGCGTGATGCGGGTCCGCGGGACGCGGGTATGGAAGGCGATCCAAATACAATCTGGTATGATTGACAGGGTCGAGAAAATGTCGAACCTGGTGAACCTTGACTGCAAATTAGGGGTGCAAGTGGACATCATGAGAATAAGTGCTGTAAAGCCAAGAGTAAAGCTTTAACCCGGGATAGCTAGACTGAAATGGAGGAATACAGGGTACGTTATAGAATCTTGTTATAGGAAAACAAAGGCTTACCTGGGTAATTTGTAGTGGATAAACGCTTGGATGTAAAGATGTGAATGTCGGTAAGACAACGCTGGATGGTTACAGTGAAGGCACCGAAGCGGAAATTATAGTTTAGTTGAAGCGGAAGCAAACAAAGTCGCGCGTCAGGCATTTTGGTTTATCCCGAGTAAGCATTATGGGGTCTCGGACCCGGAGCACCGCATTAGTGGGTGTCCTCGCTCACTTCCGTATTTTCTTCAGCGCTTGTTTCTGCATCCTATCAAGTCAACGACAACGACGGCGACGGCGAACAACGACTGCTACGACGACGACCACGAGCTTGTTTTATTTACTACTTCGATTAAACTCGGAAGCCTTCTTATGATGGAACCGAGTAGCGGTGAGCACCTCACCCAAGCAATTGGCCCGTGTGTATTCTTCATCCTTCTCCCTATCACATTCCTTGATTTTTTAAAAATATTCTAACAGACAAGTCCGCTCTCGTGTTACCGTCGTCTGCGCTGAGGTATCTACAGCTTATCTTGTTCTGTTATCTCACTCACCGGACTTTAGTGCAAACGTCTTAAACTGAAATGTGATCGTCGAGCCCCTTGTGGTTCTTGTACGAAGCGCGATACCGTCGCCAGATGTATATACTCCCCAGCTGCCGCTGAGAAAGTGTCCGTTCATGCCTTCCTTTTTTCCTTGCCAAATTTGATTCCTCCACCCCAATAGAGACCTTCACTCCCTCAACAACAGACTCATTGCAGTCGAGTCCCAACTCGCTCAAATATCTGCTCCAGGTGCCCGTTTTCCTTCCTCTTCATCATCAACAGCGCTCCAGATACCCCTCCACACCGTCAACTCGTATCACCCATACGAACCCATCTCATCCACTATGGACGATATTACAGCTATCTGGATGGAAGAGATTGACATTCCACAGACGCTAGCAGTACATGCCTCCAGTTCTGCGACCACTGACGCCCAGGAGGGATACATCAAACCCGAGCCTTCATGTCATTCCTCCCTCCTCTTGCCCACTTCAAATCCCGCATCATCCCTGCCTCTGCCTCTCCTTCTGCCCCAAATATCTTGCTACTATACCCCACACCCTTCCTCGTCATCCCTGCCCCTCTTCACAAAATCCCTCCTCTCTCACCTTCCATTTGCCCCACGTCGTCGCACCCGTCTATACGAACACGCAGAAGAAGCCCTCAGGATGATGCCTGGCCCATGTTTCAGCTGGCGCGTCTGGAAAGAGCGCGCAGAGGGCATCTGGAGGTGGGTCGAGACCGAGAGCACATCATGTTCCACAAACGACTCTTTAGACGAACCATCACGTCCAAGTACGTCATCGACTACCGCAACCGCTTCCTCTCGCACACCCTCAGAATCGAGTAAGGCGGACACAGCCCGTACTATATTTTTTGGGCCGCCCCCTGCTCCTCCACCTGCGCCTTCGCAAGGAGCGCTAGCCCAAATGTCAGGTAGGGTCATCGCCCCATCGCTTCCCTTCTTCGCATCTGTCGCGGGTGCGTTCGCATTGGCATTATTGATCGAAGAGAGCGCCGCTACCGCAAGTGCTACTCTCCACAGCGCCAGTCCCAGTCATACCGCAGCTCCCGCTGAACCGATAGGGGCTGAAAGGACGGCACACAGCGATAGGACATGTACCTCACTAGGGCCAAGGAAGTCCAAGAAGGATTCGTCTCCTAAAGAGAACCTCACAACCCCTGTACTTCTCCATGCATTATCGCGCCAAGCACTCGGGGTGTGGGAGGGTGGCGTAGCACCGTGCAACTTGGCCTCAACTTCGAATAGTGCGCCTGCAAGCGAGTACGATTTGGATTATATATCCGCGATCGTGCTCGGCGTTTTGTTTGTAGTCCTTTGCGATAAGGAAAGACACGGAAACGGCATCGGAAGCTCAAAGGAGGGATGGATTCTGGGAGAGGTGAGTCGATACTTCCTTCATTTACTATATAACTTGCGCCCTACGGTGCATCGGAGCGGACATGCGACTTTGATAGAAGTTGCGCACGGCTCCGTTGAACATTTCTTCTCCGCTTCTAAAACCCCCTTCTGTGATTGGTAGATCCTTCCCATCCTATCATGATCGTGATCGTCATCACCGGTCCTTTTCGAGGTTTTGACTGTTTCCAGTGCGATTGCTACTTTTATGTTCCGGCGCGTGGCTATATTTCTACTTCATCCTTGTTGTGCCACCCCCATGGTAGCTTCACAACCCCCTGCTTCCCCATCATTACGCTTTTCCCGCTTCTGTTTCCCACTCAACACATAATGAATTGTTAACTTACTATTCCCCTTACAGATCGGCAAACTGGTCAATATCGCACGTACGATGGGGCTCGACGTCGATCCTGATCTCACGCCTGGGAGGTATGGTCTGTATGAAAGCGAAGCGCGTCGGCGGGCGTGGTGGGACGTTTGGTGGTGGGATGTGTGAGTTGTCTTTCGTCCGTTCGTATTCTTCTCGCAAGGGTTTTTAATCCCTGCTGGTTGTTTTATTCGAGAATTTCACATTCCAAAGCATAAGATCGTGTTGCTAATTTTATTTATTCACAGATATACGTCTACCCTATCTTCGCGTGCTCCCCTCGTCCCCTTGCATGCGTTCAGCACCCGTTTACCGCTTGACGTCGATGAGGAGGTGTTCACCTTCGCGTGTACGTCTGCGCCTCTCCTAAGCCCGACGGGCAAAGAAGGTGTGGGACGGTGGTTTGGGATGAGAGTAAGGTAAGCGATATCCACCTGCCCATTCACCTCGATGCATCGCTGATTTTTTTTTTTTTACCCCCTCTCTCCTTACAGACTTGCACAGCTCGTAAAGGACATCAATTCCCGTACCTCGCTACTATCTTCCCTAGAACATCCCTCAGTCATGTTATCCCTCGAGCACGCTTCCCAATGCGAAGCCGAGATCAAGCAGTGGCTCTTGGACCTCCCACCCTCATTTCGGATGGGGAGCGAGGGGGAGAGCGAGGAGTCTTGCATGACACCTCACCATCCCGGGGCGCTGTCATCCAACGCAAGCCATGGAAGCGCACCGCCAACGCTCCTCGCGCAGCGTCTCGATATATTAATCACGACGCATAGACTCGCTATGGGGCTGTATCTCCCGTCCTTACGTCCCCATTCGTCCTTGTCATCCCAATCTGACTCCCAATCGAATGTGAGACATGAAACAAGCCCTCAGACGCATCAAGCGCGTGTGGGGGCGCTCACAGCTGCACATGGACTCCTCAGAGCCGGAAGACAATTTGCAGAGCTCGCATCTGCCCGGCCTGATTTGGTGAGAAGGAAGGACGGGCTTGGGCTGAGTCTTTGTTGCGGTCTCGTCTGTGACGTGCATTCAGGTATAGTATTTTTGTTCTGGCTTTTTTGTTTTCTAATTCCGCGGTAGGATTTGGCCGGGGAGTAGAAACCGGATATTCGAAAGCGTTGTTTGATGCGTGCGTCGTCTGTGCTACAAGTGCTCTTCGTGACCCAGCGGCCATATGGGCGCGCACGGCTGTAGAAGATGCGAAGATGGGCCTTGGTTTGCTTCGTGACCTTCGTGAGCTCTGTCCAAGCCTGGATGTGAGCGTCGTCGAGGCGCTCGTGCGGAAACTCGAATCGGGTGGTTCAGGAGCTGGACTTGGAAGCAAGAGGAAGAGAGAGGGTTGGGATGAGGGTGATGGCCGGGATGGTGTTACCGTTCCGGGTGGTTCGGGTGCGGGTGGTAATGGTGAGGAGAACGTTCCTCTCGTCCCCATCCCCGTTCCTGTTCCCGTCCCCGTTATTTCTGCCCAGGAAGTCAAGCTACGCTCTCCACCTCGCATCGATCCCGTTCCCAATGCCGTCCCGACCGTCTCGTCCACGAATGACGCCGGCAAGGAAAAATCAGGTCCAGAACCAAGGCGGACATATCCTGCGCTCGTCATTCCCTCCGATCCCTCTAAGTTCCCGCCCAGGAAGGATCGTGTAAAAGATCGAGAGCGGGGAGACAAAGACAAAGACAAAGAACGCTCACGGGACAAAGACAAGGACCGTAAGAAAGCGTCTTACCCACCCGTTGGGTTCCGCGTGCGTCATGCGAAGGAGTCGTCTCCGCTTGTGAGGGGGAGGACTGAGAGTGTTGGAGCACCGCCCACGACGACGACAACGACAACGACGCAGGGGAGGGGTCTGACGCCGTCGGTGGTGATGTCTGGCCAGCCGATGCCGATGTCTGGTCAACCGATGCCGATGTCTGGTCAACCAATGCCTGGCCAACCGATGCCTGCGTGTAACCAACAGATGCCTACTTCTAACCAACAGATGCCGTCTAGTCAACCGATGTGTGCGTCCCAGATGTCGGCGATGTCCCAGCCGCCTCCCATGGTTCCCCTCCAGCCACCGTCTCACGCCTCAACGCCCATTGACCGGTCTTATCACTCCACGCCCACGCCTATGTCGCAAGAAGGCGGCATCGATTTCTCATTGCCCTTCGGGGCTGCTTATGAGCCGCAATCTCAGGTGCGTTTCTTATCTTTTTTTTTTTTTTCTTACACATCCACTCACTACCTCATCAGCAATCTCAGCCCGCTCAAAAATTCCCATACTATGACTACGCCAGCTCCTCCGCCTCACCATTTTCATATCCGGATACGCCCCAATACCCGCAGTACAGCGTTCCCCCCTCTACGCCAACGTCGTTCGTTCCTGCATCCCAATTACCTCATTATTCTGGACCTGTTACACAATCGCAACCGTCTTTCCCTGCACAAACGCAAGCGCCTCAATATCCTTCGTCTCAAGCCTCTTACAACGAGCACCCTGTTCCATCTCAACAACAACAGCAGCAGCAGAGTCGTTTCAGCTTTGGGCCGCAGTACCCTGAGACCGGGCTCGCGGGGGAATATTATGGGACGCAGGAAAAGCAGCCCCTTCAACGGCAGGGGTATCCGCAGGAGTATCCTGGGGAGCAGCAGGGGATGTATGGTATCAAACCATCGATAGACCAGCACATCGCGCCACAACAGGGGTATGCGGTGGAACAGCAGGGATATATGGAACAGACGTGGACTCGAGGGAACGATGGCGCTTATAGAACGTCGTATCCTGTGCAGTCGCAACCGCGTTATCAGGAGTAATCGTTTCCCTTTCCTTTTCCTTTCCCGCTATTTCTCTTTCTTTGCCTTGCTCTTTCCTTGCCTTGCTCTTTCCTAGGTCTCCGGTTCGAAATCTTCGCCTACGTAAACAATACGCTCGTTATGCCCGTCATGCCTTCATGTCACTCCTTGTCAATGTTATGTCCTCGTCACCGCTATCTGTACGTCTACGTTACTCATCGTATCTGCTTTTCTTCACTATCGTATTCTCCTGGAATTTATCATTAGCTAACTAGCTAGCTGCCTTTGTGGTTTTCTCCCTTAGCAGCACTTGCTTATTCTCTGCACTTCTCTGGTTATCTTGTCTATTCGTTATGTCCTCTCGTCCATCCATCCATCTCTATCTCTATCTCTCATATCACGTCGCCGCTCTGGTTAATGGCTGGAATTTCCGTCTTTCGATGTACTGTATTTTTGTTGCCTTTCGTGTATCATCTACATAGACTCGTTTTCATCAGTTTTTCATATATCGGTGTTAATGCAATTCATGGTGGTTCAATATTCAACATTCAATGCTGGCGGGGCCTGGTTGCTATTCACACATCAACACTCAAACACGGCGAGCACGAAGCTGGCGTGATACGTTGTTTTCCCTACGTATCGGAGAGGACGAAGACTGCCAACTTCAATTGAATGATTAATGACTATTTGTAGTGTACAGTATTCTGCGCGTAAACTGAATGTTTCAAAATATCACATACGTCGACACTAATGCAAAGGACCTCGGTAGATGTCAAGCATGCACTCTACCGGGTCTGACCCAATGTCAAGGGCACAGTGCAAGTGCTCGTGGGAGAATCCCTTAAATATCTGAAGAAAAAGGGAGGTGCCAGAGGAGTCTACATCCTCGCTGGTAAGCTGTCGTAGCATGCTAGTGACTAGGTCTCCTTGATGATAATCTATTAAGCAACTGGAAGCACGCTGCCACCTTGACCACGAAAAATTGAATTTGAGTCCAGTAGTATCTTCCTTTGAAGAGAAGTCCGGAAGGCGGAGGCCTAGATTACGACGTGAAAGGTTGGCTCCCAGATGTAAACCTGGGAGGCACAAGTCTGCTTGGCCACTCAGTGAATTATATGAATGGGGAAATGCAAGCTACTCACCCGCGTCGTTCACAATTGCAGAAACAACGACAGCACAAATCGGATTAGGGTCTTCGTGATTGGCGGTGAGTGCACCTGGAAATTCGACCAGTTGGGATGTCGTATTAGCATCAATGATCTTCCCCTTAATTCTGGTGCGCGGTTGATCGGCAGCGAGAGCCGCTGCTTGAATCTTGGGAAACCACTTTTCATTTTTCGCCCAGCTCCACATGTCTGGCGCAGGTCGGAGAGTCGCTGTTCCTGACAGTTGTGCGTTTTGGCGGAGGTACGTGATTATATTTTGTAGGCGTCTGTCAAGAGCAATGTGTAGTGCTGTTCTGGCACTCCAGTCCTGCACAGAAAGATTACAGGACGGTTGAACGAGCGCCTTCACGACTTGTAGCCAATGGTCGTCGGATCTCAATAAGGAGGAGAGTACAGTATGGATAGGGGTGGAACCTTCGACTGTAAAATTGGCATCCGCCCCGCGGTGACGAAACATGCGAATGACTTCGGGTGACACGTCGTTCGGAATAATGGCCATGTGCAGAATATTATCAGGTAGCTTGACCTCCGGTTGTGAGAGCAAAAAATCCACGGCGACCTTGCTTCCAATCGCAGCTGCCCATAAAATCGGAGTATAGGAATCCTCGGGAATATCAATTTCACAGAGAAGTTTAGGGCTGATTTGCGAGGGCTTGTTGAGATCGACGCCCAGCTTCAGGAGGACACCGAGGAAGTCAGGGTTGCAGTATATGGCGAAAATGAGGGGAGAACCCAATTCATAGCCAACCTCCTCGTGCAGTAGACAGGGTTGCTCCTTGACGAGGAATTCGACCATCCATCTGTTGCCCAGCTCGAGAGGCATGAGTAGGACTGAGGGGCAAATGGCGGTCAACCACATAGTAGGATGCTTATAGCGACGCGCATCCTCAAAATATGAATCTGAACAACCGAATTCAAGTCGCTGCGACTGTAGCCGCGACAGGGCGGCCATAAAGCAAGGATCTTCATCGGACACATCTTCAAGGTGCGCCAGTCCGTTTATTGCATAGCGCAGCAATGGACTGTCTTCTTCGCTAGGGCATACCAAATACGTGGCCAAAAGCAGGAAGATGCGTGCATGCATATCAGAGATCGATTTTAGGACATAATTAGGGCAATGACCGATCAAGTATTCCTAGTTGCGTCGTGCATCAGCGGACGAGTAGGATGATTAAGGATAAAAATCATACTTTGACGCTATAATGAGATAGAGCAACGACACCGGTTGCCTCGTCGTAGGTCACAAAGCTTCTGCATGCGACCACGATATCCATAGGGTCATTGGCCCGAAGGTCCCGATTAAGCTTTGACTCCCCAACTTCAATCATCATTGCTTCGTTGAGCTCGTCAAGCGTCAACGGGGTGAATGTGCCGGCCAGCAAAAGCAAGCATCTCTGGGCAATTGGGCCATCGTCGCCCCCTCTTTCTTCGATTGAGCGAATAATCCTGTCATATGTCTCGTATAGTCCTTTTGGAAGGCTGTCGAGCAATTTACGAATACTGGCAGATCGTTTGCAAGTCAGGATTTCGTCCAGTTGACACTGAACCCAGCGAAACCTGGGTGTGATCATACGACAATGAATTTTCGGGGAGTAAGTGAAAGCCGCTTTACTTACATGCCATCAGCCTTTTCTAAAAGCTTCTCCAAAATCGTCATTTTAAGTTCTTCGTCTAGGCCTGACAAACGATTCTGAGTCTTCAGTTGCTTTGCAATGTGCACATGTATGTCTTCTCGCATTTGTTCTGCTTTGTCCTTCAGCGACATGGTTGGGAGATGATAGAAAGCATTCTTAATGTTGGGCTCAATTCTACCGGCGACAAAGAGTCGTAGTCGAGCGTCTTCAGCAAGGATTTATAAGATGTCCAATCAGGTTGCAGTAGTCTTTGCATTCATCCAAGGCGTCGATCACGAGGACTGGTCGGGGAACTAGCTTAGACGCTTCGACAAGAATCTTTCGTAGAAAAACAAGATCTGTGGGACACTGCTCTCCGTTCTTGTATTGCTGCCCTAGCTTTCGCAGGGAAACAAGATTCCCTTCTGCGTCCGATTGTTGCTGCTTTTGCTCGCCTATCTTGGTGGTCCAGTCGTCTTGAGATTCTTGGAGAAGGTTGCAAGCCAAAGTACGCAATACTGCAGATGCGATTGTCGTCTTCTCGTCTCGGAAATTGCAATAGAAATAAGCAAGCGTCTGTGGCTCTGCTTCCCCGTCTTCCCGAATTTTTTCGATAACAGCAGAGCTGAGCGTTCAGAAGTCAAGTTGGGCTCTCTATAAGATCTCTAGAAAACTTCGAACTTACGCGAGGATGGTCTTTCCGGCACCGGCTGCTTCGAGTGTCAGTACCCAATTACGTCAAATTTAAAGAAAACTGACGTTGGCCATCCAACCATAAGAATGCGCAATCAGATGTATTCCAGGTCTTATACTGATCGGTCTCGAAGATCCATTGACCGGTTTCAGCGCTGCGCCACTTGACGGACTGGTCGTGTTGTATCTTGCAAGACACAGGAGCCATCCAATGAAGTAACTTTCGACGTTCCTCTGCTATGCGTGTTGAACAAGATGAGGAGAGAACTGCCCGTTATGATTCATTTACTCACCTATCTCGCGCACCTTTTGTGTGGCAGAATGCACTCCTCGATCGACTCCTTTGAGGGTGATCCTTACGCTGCATTAGCATTCACGAACATGACACGCGAGTCAACTCACCATGTGTCGATTTCTAGAATTCCTGTAATCTCGCGACAATATTGTTTGAATTTATCGACAATCGGTGCCATTTTCTGTTCTTTGAATGGCCACATAAATTTGCCCATTTTGCTTCTCTGCGGCTTGGTTGGCAGAAGGTTCTGCAGTTCCACCTGTAATTTCGTAACTGGTCCATCTATGACCATCAACTGCGAAAGTGCACCACGGATTTCGTCTGGAAGAGAGTCATCCGTCTCAATTTTCATCACTGTGGTCAGGACTCCACCAATTGAACGGAGCTCATTAAGCAGACCCCGGCAGGACGAGTCGGCATTGCGGACGGAGGCAATATATCTATACAAAAGGGCTGAAGCCCGCGCTATGGTTTCAACGACCTGAAGAATGGTGAGACCGCTGGTGATGGGATCCATCTGGACAGTGAACAAACGTACTTGACTCTCGCAGCGCAGTGACTTTAAATGAAGGAAATGTGCCCATTAGTGCATTCATAACAATAGGACCATGATGCATCGGCGGCTGAATGGCCCATTGATTGATGATTGATACTAGTCAGAACTGACACTTAGTCGATGAAAGGGCCTCTGAACAACACGAGGTTGCAACCAATCGCTCAACGCGACGACGCCCCACGGTCAAGTTCAATATTGTGCCGCAAGCTTGGGTAGCAGTAATCTCAGGCTCAACAGTTGGCAACAAGTGAATCCTAGGTTCCGGATTCCAACTTGAATTGCACACACGTCCGTCGTCGCCACACTTGTCTATACGAACACGTAGAGGAAGCCCTCAGGATGATTTCTGGCCCATGTTTCACCTGGCGTGTCTGGAAAGAGTGCGCAGAGGGTATATGAAGGTGGTTTGAGACCAAGAGCACATCATGTTCAACAAATCGAGACCATCTCGTCCAAGCACGTCATCAACCACTGCAAATACTTCCGCACATAGCCACGGCGTACTACTTATATTTGTTGGCCTACCTCCTGCTCATCCACCTGCGCCTTCGCAAAGGGCGCTGACCCACATGTCAGGTAGGGCCGTCACCCTTCGCATGTGTCGCGGCCCCGGGTGCGTTTGCATTGACTTTATTGGTCGAAGAGAGCGTCGCCCTCCACAGCTCGAGCCTCCAGCTCCTAAAGGACCGCACACAGCGAGAGGACATGTGCCTCACTAGGGCCAAAGAAGTCCAGAAAAGATCCGTCCTACCTCACATCTCCTGCGTTTCTCCACACATCGTTGCGGAAAATCCTCAGCGTGTGGAAGGATGTCGTAGTTCCGTCCGGTTGATCCTCGACTTCGAATAGCACTGCACCTGCGACTTGGATCGCGATTGTACTTGGCGTGCTGCTTGCGATAAGGAATGTCTGACGGAGAGACATGGAAACGGAAATGCGGTGAGAGGAAGCGCGTAGGAGTGGTGGAATTTGTGACAAGTGAGTGGTATATCTCCCTTTTTACCATTCTATGCGCCCTACGGGGTATCGAGCGCACATGGGTTCCTCACCGTGGGGGCCGTTTATCAAGTTTGCTTCTGTGTTTTTACATAAATTCCCATCTACGATTGGTAAATCCTTGCAGCCTTCTCATCCCATTGATGTCGTGATCGGTCTTTTCGAGGTTTTGATCTTTCCTGTGCAATTGCTTTGGTCGGTTTTCAATTGTGTCCATGCGTTCTATTTGTGCCGTGCCATATCACCCTCCCATCAATCTGTCACCCAAAAGTTATGGAAATGCACCGCCGACTATCCTTGTTCAGCGTCTTGATGTATTCACGACGACACATGGACTCACCATGGGGTTGTACCTGCCATCTATACATCTTCATTCGTCGTCGTCATCCCAATCTGACTTCCAATCGATCGTGAGACATGAAACAAGCCCATAGACGCATCAAGGGCGGGTTGGGGCGCTCACAGCTGCGCATGGACTCCTCGGAGCTGGAAGGCAGGTTTTCAGAGCTTGTCTTCCCGGCCTGATTTGGTGCGAAGGAAGGATGAGCTTAGACTTTGTTGCGGTCTCGTCTGTGACGTGGATTCAGGTTCGGCATTTTCGTTCCATCTACTTCATTTTTCTATCTCGTGATATGGCCGGGGAGTAGAAATGGGATATTCAAAGGCGTTTTTTGACTCGTGCGTCATCTGCGCTACCAGTGCTCTTCGTAACCCAGGAGCTCTATGGATGCGTACGCCTGTGGAGGATGCTAAACTGGAACTTGGGCTACTTCGTGATCTTTGGGAGCTTTGCCCTGGGGTGAATGTGAGCGTCGGTGAGGCGCTTGTGTGGAAACTCGAACCGGGTGGTTACAGCGAGCATCCTCTTCTACCGTACCATGAGATCAGGCTCGTGGGAGAGCATGTTAATGGCTGGAATTTCCGTCTTTTCGATGTACTGTACCTTTGTTGCTTTTTCGTGTATCATCTACATAGACCGGCTTTCGTCAGTTTTTTCATATGTATGTGTTAATGCAATTCATGGCGAATCAATGTTCAATGCTCTGGGTGTTGCGGCAGGGTTGTCAGAATGCAGAGCTACTCGCACATCGACAATCGAGCACGAAACCGCTGCATGTGTTTGTTTTCCGTCCGTATCAGAGGCCAAAGCTTGCCAACATATGTAGCATAAAATGAACTGCTATGAATTGTCATAGGATGTATAGCTACTGTACTTGACATTGCCTCACGACCCCAGATGCATTGATAACTGTGTGTATGGTATCCTGTGCGTAAAGATACAAATACTGAATGTTTCAACATATTGCGTCAAAACTAATGCAAAGGACCTCGGTAGATATCAAGTATGCACTCTACCCCAAAGTCAAGGATACTGGGCAAGACCTTCGAGGGAGGTTCATTAAATATCTGAAGAAAGAGAGAGGTGCCAGTCGAGTCTACATCCTCGTCGGTAGGCTGTCGTAGCATACTAGCAACTTTGTCTCCTTGGTGATAGTCTAACAAGCGACTGGAAGAACGCTGCCCAACTTTCCATGAAAATTTGAATTCGAATCCAGCAGGTTCATTTATTAAATCTCGAAAGAAAGATGAAAGGCTGAAGGGAAGACGGAGGCCTGGATTATGACGTGAAAGGTTGCCTCCGGTTTTGGAGTACAGTATAGCTTTGCTACTCGGTGAATTATATGAATGGGGGAATGCAGTTAGTACTCACTCGCTTTTTTCACAATTGCAGACACAACGACAGCACAAATTTGATTGGGATCTTCGTGATCGGCGGTGAGTGCACCTGGAAATTCGATGACTTGGGATGTCCTATTAGCCTCGATGACCTTCCCCTTAATTCTGGTGCATGGTTGATCAGCAGCGAGAGCCGCTGCTTGAATCTTGGGAAACCACATCTCATGTATAGCCCAGCTCCACATGTCTGGCGCAGGTCGGAGAGTTGCAGTTGCCGACAGCCGTGCGTTTTTCTCGAGGAGGTATGTGATGATACGTTCCAGACGATAATCAAGAGCAATGTGTAGTGCTGTTCTGGCAGTCCAGTCCTGCACAGACAGATCACAGCCTGACGGTTCAACGAGCGCTTTTACGAGTGGTAGGTGCATGCTGTCAAGCCAATCATCAATGAATCTGCAGAGCAAAGTGTGGATAGGGCTAGCACCACCGACGGTGAAATTGACATCCGCGCCGCGTTGACGAAGGGCATTTATGACTGGTAGCACTCTGCTTTCAGAGTGCAAATGGATGTAGGGGACTAAAGCATGGGCAGAGAAGGAAGTGAAATTGACACCCGTATGGCGTGGAAGAAGGTTGTGAATCATCTCTGTGGACGACACCATGCAACTAATGGCCATGTGCATAATGTTATCGGGTAGATTAACTTGTGACAGCAATAAATCCAGGGCGACTTCGCTTCGGATAGCAGCTGCCCACGAAATTGGAGCATAGGAGGAGTTAGGAATGTGAGATTGGCCGTATACACGGGGCTTGATAGAAGAAGGCTTGTTGAGATTGACACCTAGCTTCAGGAGAACACTGAGGAAGTCAGGCCTCGAGGCTATGGCGAAGATCAAGGGAGAACCAAAACGAGTGGCAAGATCCACGTCCAGTAGATGGGGTTGCTGCTTGACGATGAATTCGACCATCCATGGCTGTCCGAGCTCAAGAGGGATGAGTAGAAGTGAAGGCGAAGTGGCTTCCAACCATTTATACGAACTCCCACTTGGAAAAGTATCTGCGAGGACATAATATTTCCTTGGCCTTACAAGAAGCTTCGAGTGGAGCCGCGATAGGGCTGTCATAAGGCAAGGATCCGCATCCGAAACACGTCCAAGGTGCGTCAATCCTTGAACTGCATAGTTCAGAAATGTATGGTTTCTGCCACAATCGACACGACCACGACTTCCACACAACAATGATATAATGTTATCTCCAACTGGTTGTGCAGCTATACAAACACCTTCAGTGTTTTAGCTCATGCATGCGAAAGTTGAGTTTGCACCTTTTGCACATATCTCTTCTACAAAGTCGCATAACAAATACGTGATCAAAAGCACGCAGATACGTGCATGCATATCAGAGATCGATTTGAGGATGTTATCCGGGCGATGACTGATGAGGTATTCCTGGTTGCGTAACCCGTCAGTAGACGAGCATGGTGACAAAGGTTAATAATTATACTTTGACGCTATAATGTGATAGAGTAATGACGCCAGTTGCCTCGTCATAGGCTACAAGGCTTCCGCATGCGACCACAATATCCATACAATCGATGACACCAAGGTCTGGATTAAGACTTGACCGCCCAACTTCGATCATCATTGCTTCGTTGAGCTGGTCAAGTGTCAATGGAGTGAGTACACCAGTGAGCCAAAACAAGCAGCTCTTGACGATTGGGCCATCGTCGTTCCCTCTTTCTTCGATGGAGTGAATAATCCTGTCATATGTCTCGTATAGTCCTTTTGGCAAGTTATCGAGGGCCTTCCGAATACTGGGCAGATCGTTTG
>JABCPV010000289.1:0-47355 GCA_016584345.1 Suillus ampliporus
ATCTCACATCTAACTTGTTTGGGGTTGGCACCTTAATTTGTTCGTAAAGTTACAGGACCAACCCTTGCATGGAACCCGAAGGGAATTCCAATCTGAGCTGACGTTCAATATTAATGGAAGGGCTCATCTTTTCCGCACAACTGTGACAGTCCCACATAGTCCCACTAGCACCTCATCGATCGTCTGCAGTACCTGCCTTAGCTTACAAACTGAAGATAAGCATGCGAGAAATCTAATGTGTTGGTGTCCTTCGTTATTAACTTATCAAATGGCTCATCGACCAACAGCTGCAAAACGTCGCGCTTTGGTGTGGGTGGCACTCCTGAGATACGATTCGAGGGGAGTGCCAAAGCTAAAGCCTCAACTAGCTCCACAAACTGCCAAAACTTCGAAGACACGATTAATGACAAGTTCTACTTCTCTCCGGAGCCAGGATCCTCCGAGTTGTATCCATATAACGCAGTCCAACAGCTAAAACGTAAACACTCTCCCAAACCATTGTAGTACTGTAAGTATTGTATCCTTCTATAAGTAAATTGAACCTTTAAATGACAATTCAACAGCTGAAGCTGTCACTAAAGGAATTCTGCGTCGAATAAAGCTAAACACAACGCACACGGTCTATGATCTGGGATCCTCCAAAATACGTGAACCACATATAAGTGAGTCCCTCGGGACACTGACAGATTATTCGTTCTCCCTCCAACGACTTCCCGCACTCTCCTTCGCTCTGACTGGTTCCTGTTTGATGAGCGAAGACATCATGGAGATGGCAACTTTATATCGTCCGGTATAAGCTGGCAGTTCCAAGATGAGAGCTCGTTACGTGGCTTATGAAGTTAACCGTACTTGAAAGCTGAGGCTATCTATCAGATGCATCGTTCCTCCAGATGATCGAGTCCCTCAGCTTTCACGTACGGGCATGAACAGTTTTTATACGTTGACGTGGATGTTGACTGTCGTAGAAAAAGACTGATCATATTGTGCCGCAGTCACGTCCTGATTCCCCAGAACGTCGATCAAGAACGTGCTTCATTCACTCAGGATGCCGAGCTGTAGATGTGGCGCTTCAAGATGCCGACAAGGTACGAATTTATACTCATAACACGCGCGAGTACACTCACGAACCGTACTAGTAGATCTCGGGCGTCTGCGCAAGCGGTTCTCGATACTGCGGACAATATCCAGCTATCCACATCTCCGGTTCCTCAGTGTATTCGATGACACCGAAAGACAGCATGCCTAATCCATGCCAACTTGGCATCGGCGTACTTTGATACATTGAATTTGCACCTGCCTGTCGAGCACAGCAGAGAGCTGTCAATTGCATCTATGCTATATCCACGGCGCCACGCATCCCTATTCGTAAAACTTCTTGACGACTGGAGAGTTCGGTTATTTCCTGAATGGCCTAGTGGTCATGAGGTGCCAGCCGTTGCTAGTGCGTAGCTAATTGCTGGTCTCGAATTTCCTCTGACTCTCCCTCGCTTCAACACATCGGCGCTCCACATATTCAACGCTATCGCGCCCCTCGAGTTTTACTGAAATACCATCCATGGACGACCCTGTCAGCTGCATCGATCCCGGCACACATCTGCCGCATTAATAGAGTTGACGGGATGACGTTGGACGAGTTACGAGTGATAGAACGTGGTCTCGGTGTCCGTATTTGCATGGACAGGACACGAGTGACCAGTCCGATCCCCGCAGTTACGGATCCAGAGACCTCAGCTAGCCGTGATGCGAAGTATTTCCGCTATGCCTGTCGATTTTGGGCTACAAGCATTGAACTCCACGGCAAAGCTCGCCAACATATGACTCATACTATGTTAGAAGTACTTGTGTGGTTGAGGAAAGATACCACCTGGTCCGAAAGTGGTATTTTACCTCAACCACACGCAAGTACTTCTCTGGTTTGTATTGCTTGGCCTTATCAAGGTGATCGCGATCGGATGAGCAAAAGGGAGGTATCTACACTATCGAAATCGGTAGCAAACAATGGTGTGGATACCTCCCTTTTGCTCATTGCTCCATGGCTAAACGTGAGCATGTGGTCGTCGGGCGGTGTAAGACAATATACTCACTGCACGCAATTACAGGAACACGGACATGACGAGACCTCCCGAAAATGCCGCTGATAAGTTTCTAAAGGAGTTAAATTAGAAATCCAACAGCGACATTTTCGTAGGAATATCTCGAGAATACCTAGGTGAGCTTATAGATAGGTATCACGGTAGAGTTTGCAATACAGTCGTGTTACACCATACCTTACCTCGAATGCGGCTTTCTTGCGCTACATGATCAGTGTTCCTCCGCAAACGCCTTAAACCAGTCCCTCCCAGCCTCCCATGAAACTCTCGCCGCCTCAACCCCCTCAAGCGGATGCGTCTCCTTCGGGAACGTCAACATCTCCACTCGCCTATCTCTCCCCTTGAGCGCATGATAAAACCGCATTCCCTGCGTCGGAACCGCGCGCATGTCGTCTTCTCCGAGGAGCAACAAAACAGGCGCACGCACACGGTCGACATGCGCAATTGACGATGCTACATAGTCCTTCCTAACGAGACTGAGATAATTATATCCTTTCTACTAGACTCATCCCGTGCCGCGAACCTCCTACATTTTAGATACCGCCACTCTTTCCTGTTCATCCTTCCATTGCTCTCATGCAACACCTTTATTCATTTTAGCATCATATCATTATTTTGCTCTGCATCAAACTCTACATTTTCAAATTTTCTTGTTCCAGACCTTTGCGCCCAGCTGACCGTCGAATTCTGCATCGTTCAAAGTTACCTCACTACTTACGGTAATGTACTTACAACTACTAATACCAGTTAGCAATCTTGAAACATGCATTTACTCTGTTTGCTGTGGGTGGACGACCAACTTTATTCCAGATACCTCTCCCTTTTTCATCCTGTCCAGCCCGCCGATAATACCTTCAAGCCCGTTCGGAAGGACTTCATACTTGTTCGGCTACATAGATGTGAGACAAATCCAAAACAGCAATCGCTAAACAAACCTGAATAGTACCATCTGAGAGCCACTTTTCGACCAAAGCCCAGGAGCTGCGGCCCAGCTCATGATTTTGTGGAGCATGTGGGGTCCCGAAGGTCTGGATGGCCTTGCGCCCCTTGCCTTCATCTTCCTCGACCGACGCAGCAAGGGTTAATACGAGGATACCGTCTTTCGCAAGTAATCCCCATCCAACAGACTGTGTTTCTGGCAGGGAGATAGCGTCATAAACGATTCTGATAGGACTATCGGTTACTTTGCTGATGGCCGCATTCAGCTGGCTGCCGGAAAGGTGTCGGTCAAAAAAGTGGGTTGCACCATGGTCCCTGACAAGGTCTTCATTGCTAGGTGAGGCTGTAGTGATGATGGGATAGAATCCTGAAAGACGAGCAAGTTGGATGGCTGAAACGCTGTCAGGGTGCGGTTGAAGAGGCGAGTTCCATTTCACTTACTGTATAAACCCACAGAGGAAGAACCGCCAAGGATAACGATGGGTTTCTTTGATTCATGATCACTGGCACTTTTCTCCCAAGGAGGGATTATCCCGGCTCCGAAGTCTTTTCCGTACAAGCCCGTTAATGCCGTATCCAGTCCCAGAGGAACGGTAGCTGCGCTATCGAAAGATTCGCTCGAAGGAATCTGGGATGGGATGTAGCTCATGATGTAGACGATGGACACTCTCAAGACTTACCTTTGCGGTAAAAATCGCAACGGTCAGTGTGTACTGCTGAAACCCAGCCAAGTCATTAGAGTATTTGCCATGCGCCAATCTGTAAACCTAGGTTAAGCCTATACACAGGAGTAAGCCCGGGGGAAAGATTGATCTAACACTTTATCGCCTTTGCGGAAATTCTCAACACCTTCTCCTACTTCTTCGACGATGCCAGCAATATCCACGCCCAGAATGGCAGGGTAATCAGTCAAGAACAGCCCGGCTTCCTTTACCTTGTAGTCAACCGGGTTCAAGGCAGCAGATTGAACCTTGACGAGGAGCTGTCCAGTGCCAGGACTGGGGATTCTGCGGGATGCAACCTCGAAGTTGCCCTGCTTTTCGACAAGAAGAAGAGCTTTCTGTTGCGGTGACATGGGAGAGAGATGGTCTTCTCACTTTGCCCCACAGCTCCTACTTGTATAATAAATTAAAAAGTCTTGATGAGCAAGATTATAGGATCATGTGAACCAATAATGATGAATGATTGCGAGCATTAGTAAGGAGTTGGTAAAGAACGCGTCTACTTCTTGATAACAAGCTTACTACACCTGTGTCTGGGAGAACATGACTAAAAGTTTGGATTGATGGAAGGCGGCTGTACATGGACTGGTGACCAGCCCCTCTATGCACCAGTCTAGGCTGTACACCTGACAGACGGGCACTAGGAAAATGCTGCGCAGCGGTAACTGCCGCGACGTTCCAACTGCAAACCTGAAGTTGTCTTTATCGCAGTCACTGAGATTCCAATGCCGTCCAAGATTATGCACTAACTAGTAAGAAATAATGGTTTTTGTCAGTCTATATTTCGAATCTTCAGTGCGTCGAGGCTGACAAAAATGATGGCAGGGCTTAATCCGACATACATATAATTACTATTTTCCTGCTACTAATGCTGCTCCCTCGACATGCATCTGCACAGATTGCCAACTATCGGCAACAGCAGTAGCACTGCGGCATCGGCATGCACCGAGTGTATCACCCGCCCCCATCCCCATATTGTCCATGGAGCGCTTGTGCCCTCCTGCAGGGAGTACCAGTACACCGACGTCTTGCCATTCACGCTCGTCCTCATATATTTTAACATACCTTCAAGTTCGCCCCTCCTTTCTGGCTTCCATCCCACTGGAACCACGAGGATCACAATGAAGGAGCTGATTACGATGAGCTCGGACTTGTCATTCTTCCCTCTCAATTATCTGGGATCGTTCGGTCTTCATCGTCTCGGATCGTTCGGATTCCAACATCTGATCCCCGCAGTTACGGATCCAGAGACCTCAGCTAGCCGTAATGATCACGATCGGATGAGCAAAAGGGAAGCATCACTACTATTGATTACTACCGGTAGTGGGGGTGCCTCCCTTTTGCTGATTCCTCCATGGCTGAAGGTGAGCATGTGGTCGTCGGGCGGTGTAAGACAATATACCCACTGCACACAATCACAGGAACACGGACACCACGAAACCTCCCGAAAATGCCGCTGATACATTTCTAAAGGAGTTGAGTTAGAAATCCACCAGCGGCATTTTCGTAGGAATACCTAGTAGGCGAGCTTATAGATAGGTATCACGGTAGAGTTTGCAATACTGTCGTGTTACATCATACCTTACTTCGAATGTGGCTTTCTTGCGCTGCATGATCAGCGTTCCTCCGCAAACGCCTTAAACCAGTCCCTCCCAGCCTCCCACGAAACCCTCGCCGCCTCAACGCCATCAAGCGGATGCGTCTCCTTCGGGAACATCAACATCTCCACTCGCCTATCTCTCCCCTTGAGCGCATGATAAAACCGCATTCCCTGCGTCGGAACCGCGCGCAAGTCATCTTCTCCAAGCAGCAACAAAACAGGCGCACGCACGCGGTCGACATGCGCGATTGGCGATGCTTCGAATAGCTTTTGGAATATAGCGGGCGTCATGAGTGACTGTGGGGTGAATTCGAGTCCGAATTCGGCGTAGATCCAGTCGGGGATGTCGGACCCTGTGAGTTCGCCTGCTGAGATGACTGGGTTGCGCATGACTGCTGCATTGAATAGGTTTGGGTATTGTCCTATGACTGAAAAGTGTGAAGTTGATTGATGAGTGTGACGTTGTTAGGTGGAGAGAAAGGGCCTTACGGTGCGCGGAGAGGAAACCGCCGTGGCTTCCGCCTTGGACGACTTGTCGTCCGTGCTCTGAGATACCGAGTCGGATGAGCTCGTTGACGCTTCCTACGACATCCTCTACGTCCATCGTCCCGCAATGCCCGAGAAGTTTTCTGATGTATTTTTCGCCGAATCCCATGGAGCCGGTATAGTTGGGGAGGGAGAGTGCATCTGCAAGTGTGCTTGTCGTCATCAGTAGTCACACAGCTTGGAAGAGAGACTTACATCCTTCTAGGGCCAGTGCAGCATTGGCTGGCGAGAATGCTGTCGTCGACGTTGAGTGAGGTCCTCCATGTGGAAAGGTCACGCAGACAGGTTTTGGGCCAGGCCTCGATGAGAGCTTCTTTGACTGGATAACGAGGGTCTCTGTCGGAGGACGTGCACCGATGGGTATAATTGAGGCAGTGAGGTCGCTGAGCGCTTTCTCAGCTGACAAGAGAAGATGAGACACGGCAGTGAACGAAATTGACTTGAGCGTACTTTCTATAGATATCACTGGCCTATCTAGGACTTTCCAATTGAGCTTGCCGTGTCCATCAAAGTATCCCAGTAAGACTTCAGATGGGGTGGTCGGCGTGCTCCTCGAACAGATAAAGCGTGTCTTGCCGTCTGTAGCAAGTACATTCCAACTGTACATAGGTTTGCCCTCGCGCATTTTTGTCTCATCTGTGATCGCTCCTGATTCCGTATCAATGAAGAGCACGGTTGTGCGCGAGCGCCATAAGGACTGGAGCACGATGAGTCGACCCAAAAAGGGGCTGGAAGGCATGTTATACTCAGTATAAAGTCCTGGAAAGTCGTTTTCGGGGGTGGGTTCCATGACGGTGTCCACGAGGACCTTGTTGATACCAGTGGTGAGGTCGCGAGATTCCAGAGAAACACAAGATGCATGAGCGCCGCCAACGGGGTTCGAGAGCCAGAAGAGTTTAATGGGTGTCCGACTGTCGTCGTACAACACACGAGGTGAACGGCAAGATCGTTCTGGTGGTGTCAGTTTCAGTGAGTTGCAAGAGATTCTAGTGCCCAAAGGCGTCCCATGCAAGCTTGCTGACTCGGGAAGTCTAAGCTCCCATATGCCCATGGGACGATTGAAGCACCATTTAACTCCCAGGAGTCGACCATCTTTGGTGTAGTCGTATCCTGTAGCGAAGATGACGTCTTCTGTTGCGAAAGTGGCTTGGCCGAATAGGACGGGGACTTGGGTGGCCTGCGCCAGTGAAAGTGCACAAAGTAACATGTCTTGCTTAGCGGCTCTGGTAAGCGCAGTAGATCTTGTCCAACGGAATAGAAAGACGGTGGGTCTTTTCTTCGTGCGGGATGGTTCTCCAAAGTGCGGGGTATATCTGAATTTGGGATACGGATCGTCTGAAGCATCGTCGCTGTCGACGTTTGCTTCGGCAGTGTATATAAGGGATGTCTCTGACGGAGAGAATGAGAGCGACGATAAGACCTCTGGTATCCGATTAGCATGTATTCGTGGGCTTTATAAAGATCGCTTGCCTGACCATCTGTATGGAAAACGTCATGGTACTTGGTGACATCTAAGGATGCTTCTATCTGGGTTCCAGCCCAGATCTCGACAAATCGTTTTGTGCCCGTGCCATTGGTGACCTCTCGCAGGATTGCCTGACGAGACTTGGAAGGAGAAGTTATGAATGCCTTGACTTCAGATGAATCATGGGAGCTGGCAGAGGTTATCTGTTGGTCAGCCTCAGAAGTAATGATGGGGAACGTCTTGGTGAGAGATCGCTTGGTGTTATGCTCGTGATCGCGAACAGAATAAGCGACTCGTGCAACTGGGGTGTCTATCTATTAGTGTCAACAATCGCCCATTACTTTGATGGATGTACCATCACCACCAACGAAATCAGCAGACACTGGAAGGGGTAGCTCTGCTAGTTCGGTGTAAAACGTTGATGGACCGGTATGCTTGAGTAAGGCCATTTGGTGTGATTCTGACGTTTGGGTATGATCCCCAGGGGAGGAGCACGAGAGATGTTGACGCTGAATGTGGCACGTGTCTAAGGAACAAGCTTAAGCTTAAGTTGTCTCGATTGGTTGATAGAAAACGGGACCGCGGTTGACTTGTAGACGGTAAGAACTTAAGAAGACATGGAATGCACACGCCTAGGCCTAAGCCTGTAGATTATTCGCAATATCATAGAACTTTGAAGGAGGTGGTCTCCCCTAGGCAGACCTTGAGTGAGGGGGGTGGAAGCGAAATACGAGTGAGTGAGAACGACAACTACGAGTTCGACGGTTGAGGGTGCAGTCGGTCTGTCACCACTATGACTCGGATGAAACACAGTTGGACATGGACGCATTCGTCGTGTCCGCTCCCAGTACAAACATTTTCAATATCGTGAAAACACATACACACTATAGTTCGCACTGAACCTAGTGTTGTGGGCAGAATGTCAAACTACAGGGGATCACAGCGAAAGATATTCTATGGCCATAGTAACCGACACCGAGGTCAGCATCGCCCCGAAATTGCACAGAAAATCGAAAACCGAAACCAAAGTCTCATCTCCAACAAACATAGAGCCTAGAGCCGTCCCCTCAACACAGGATAAACCCTCATACCCGTCTGAAATCCTCCGAGCGCTCCCTACCTGCCTTGTCAACTTCCCCGAATCATTCATTCCATGCGATGGCAAAACACGTGCATATATTCATCCCTACACTCTATCGCTACTTACCGGTACTCGATAATATTATCCCGTTCAACCCGAGGTCCCGAATCCTGACCCTCCACTCAGGTTGGTGGTGTGCGCATGCGCGTCGGTTGGATAGACTCCGGTACCCCAAATGTCCGCTCAAGTACTGAAACAGAGCAGGAGAATGGCGATGCAAAGATACTGCACCCCGTATCAAAAAAAGAGGCAGTGGCAAAGACAGGTGAAGGAAACGGAAAGGCCTACAATACATGGGAACCTCGATGAGTAAGCTCATACATTCACTTGGCTGCTGCATACCTGATAGTCTCATTAGTACTGCATCTACATCATCTTCTTCGTCCTCCCTCACCGTGCTTCGTATCACGATCTCGACATTAACGCGCGCGCCTGTTCAGATTTTGGCTGCAGTATCGAGGAAACTAACCCTTGCACCCTCGGTGGATTTTGATGCGCTTGCACACGTAACTGGGGGTTTCTCGGGTGCGGATCTGCAGGCGCTCGTGTACAATGCGCATCTGGAGGTGGTGCATGCTGCCATTGATGCTGAGAAGGTGGATGGTGATAGTTGAGGTGATGTTGAGGTGGGCCGGAGGAAGGTGGGTGTGGGGCTCAGTGGTGAGATCCTGGTGAAATATGTGGTGCTGGGAAGGATGCAGCAAAAGCGGCGTCCAAGGCAGACGTGACAAAGATGTAGCAGCGGGTAAGCAACTGCGCTCGCGTTGGCAAAAGTGCCCGTGATTGAAATGATGGTCTTTAGCTGCAACAAATCAGGGCTTCGAAATCAGGAGGGATGGAGGCGGATAGCAGGGCCGTGCTTACACCTAAAAGGGTTTGTATCCTTGGATTCCTCTAGAATGACTGACTGATGTTTCCGCAGCACGAGATCACCCAAGAGCATTTATTGAAAGTGCTTAAAACGACATGACCATCTGTTTCGCGCGAGGAACAGGAGAGGCTGGGGAGAATGTGAGCTTGGTTTTCTTTCTGTTAGGTGCTGATGCTCATTATGAGCAAATCTAGATACCGAGCGTTCGTGTCGGATCGGGGTGGGGACGAGAAGACGTTCCCAACACCAGGTGGTGATAGTGGGGTGGGGAGTCGAGTGTCGATGGGATAATGAGTGCTGGGCTCACACGGCGAACTTGACTGCATGTAAGCATCCTGAGTCTCTTGCTAGGTAGGGGTGTGTGCTCTGGCATTCCGCCCTGGCTGGAGACCGAGCGAAAAGCATTATCACCATGAGGTGCATGAGAAACAAGCGTCGGACTCTGTGGAGGAGGCCTGACACCTGAAGAGATATATTCATATTCGCTGTGTTATCATGTGCTGTCTATGCTCTTGCACAGCTGATACTGTTATTCTGAACGATCAAATGTGGTAAATCCCATCACATGGATCATATTAGTCTCGAACCAGACTCAACTGACATCCCAAATTGGGAACCCTGTCAGTAGAGTCTGGGATCCAACCGGAGGCAATAAGGGGGTTTGGTAGTTAGTAGTCAAATGTGTCACGTCACGCTCTTAACGCACGTCCAACGTCTGCCTCGTCGGTGTCGAGCAACTCGTTTTCTCTCTTCATTTTGTCTCAGAGCAATACAAATAGGCTGCTGCAATATGTACCCACTTCGTTCACGCCTGGATTCTCTCGACGACATTGAAGCAATCAGTTCTGTTGGGTCCGAGTCCTCCCCTATAACACCTCGTGTCGATTTTCATGACCTCCCACAAGTGCCGTTTCTGGATCTCGAGCTTTCACAGTCCGATGACGACGACTTTTCATATATACCAACTGATGGTCATGATAGACCTCAATGACTCAATGCAGACCAAAAATGCCTCGAGGTGCTTGCATTCATGACTCGTCAACTCTCCCGATTTGAGAAACACCCGATTTCTGAACAAGCAGCGGGAGAACCCAGAGTAAAGACTTGCCCTGGCCAGTCAGTGCAATGACACAGACATCCTTCGAGCGTCCGATTACGATGTTGCTGCATTGAATCTGGAAGTCGCGTGGGCAGCAGTCTGCTGGAATGATGGCAGCACCAGTAGCGAGAGCACTCCACTCATCAGGAGTGAGCGGAGAATGGGGGTTTATTGAGACTTCAACCGAAAAGTCGAAAGCATGCTGCCACTTTTGCCCGCGAGAGGACAGGGCATATGGCTTGTAGGAAGGTGTTTGCGGCTTGACCTCATATCCATTGCAGAAGCGTGGGGTAAGGTTGATAGCATCGATAAGTGGAGAACGTGAATTGAGGGTGCGGACATGTGTATTGACGGAACGGATGGGTGTGGTTGGATTGGCCTCGTCACTGGTGCGAGCGCTTGACGAAGGGCTGTGTGCGCGTTTACGAACAGGAGGCCAGCAGGGTGTCAAATTTTCGTCCATTATGAGTCTAAAATGAAGGATAGTGGTTGGTTGTGGAGGAAAAATAGGTTTGAGCAGAATAAATAAGAGAAAGACGTGTCTAACGAGTTGCTCGACACCAACGAGGCAGACGTTGGACGTGCGTTAAGAGCGTGGCGTGACACATTTGACTACTAACTACCAAACCCCCTTATTGCCTCCGGTTGGATCCCAGACTCTACTGACAGGGTTCCCAATTTGGGATGTCAGTTGAGTCTGGTTCGAGACTAGATCATATCTGAGGCAAAAATAGGCTAAACCCGAGCCTACCAGACGGTTGCTTCGTGACACCGCATGAATAGTTGGATTGCTGTGACGTTGGTCGAAGTTAAAGACTTGATGTAACGGCACAAGCAAACAAACAAAAGATCTCGTGCAAATATCACCAGAATAAAGTCTCAGTGGACTGGGGGATAACCAGGGGATCTGTACAGGTCGTAGCGTGTTTATATACTTAGGTCATGATAAAAGAAATTCAATACTTCTAAAACACATGCATACACATCTAAACCAAGACTGGTGAACTAGGGTCAGCGGGCTAAGCCTAGAGCAATGGCAAAGCAGCCTGCTAATTATCGCCGCTAAATATTGCGATTCGACGCAGTGGTAGGAGTGAAACATGAATGTGTGGGAAATGCCGGTTAAATACAAGTCGTGGTTCGTCCTTCCCTTGGAGCATGAGGAAAAAAATTGTATTCAAAATTATCACAATGATAATAATCGTCGTACATTCACGAGAGTAAGAGTCTAGTGTAACAAAATCAAGGAAATAAACATACATCGCGAGGAGTCCATAATGAAACAGTAAAGAAGAAAATAAATCGAAGAAGACCTCTATGTGGAGAAGGCGACGAAAAGAATCAGGATAATGCCAGAGATAAGTCCATAATGAAACTGAATGAGTCCAATGTCTGTCTTGTACCGGGATAAGGGGAAAAAATCGAGGAATAGAGAAGGAAACGAAAAGAATCAAGATACATGCCAGAGATGAGTCCGTGATGAAACCGAATGAGTCCAATGTCTGTCTCGTAACAGTAAAGGAGAAAACAAATCAAACAAGAGCTCCAAGTAGAGAAGGAAATGGGAAAAATAAACGTACATGCCCAAGATGAGTCCAATGTCTGTATCGTACCAGTAAAGGAGACAACAAATCAAAAATACCACCATCATGTAGAGAAGGAAACGAGAAGCGACTTGCTCTGATAGATGTGTGCGTGACCATGGGCGGCAGCGTTCCTCAGGTCGTATAGGATGGTGAAGGGGGCCAATCAGTGTGTCATCGGAATTGGGTCGTAGGGGACCTCTAGCGTCGAAGACTGGCGACATGGTGTATGAATAGAGTGATGGTGGCCTTCGACTTCTTGGGCGGTGAAGCTCCGGGTCATAGGGGACAGTGAAGGAGGCCATCGTGTGGGTTGGTGCGTCGTCCGGATTGGTCGTAGGGGACCTGTGACATCGGGAACACGGTGTGAAGCGTAGGTGTGCGTCCACGTGCAGGCTCCAACTTCCTCTTGGGCGGAAAAGATTCAGCTTGTGAGGGACAGGGAGGGAGGCCGTTACGATGCGTATCGATGTGGTGGTAGGCTGTATCGATGTGGTGATAGGCTGTATCGATGTGGTGGTAGGCTGTATCAATGTGGCGGTAGGCTGTATCAATGTAGTAGGCTGTAGAAGCGCAGTACCAGTAGTAGGAGGAGGGCGAAGTTCAAGTTGACCAGCGGCGCGCTTCGTCAACAGAATCAGCGGCTTCAGCTTGGAGATGGAAGGCAGGGCATCAGATAGAGAAAGCGCCTCCATACTTAGGATCAAGGCGTCCATGGCGTAGTCGGGTTCAGGAAGAGAGGCGGAGAGAGACAGCCCCTCCATTCTTCGCGTCAAGGTGTCGATAGAGAAGGCGGGTGCAGAAACAGGAGTATACGGAGTAGATGTCTTGTGCTGGCGGTTGGTGACTAAAATAAGTGGTCGAAGTTTAGACGGACGAGGGGGATCATCGAGTGTGAGCGCTTCCATTTGTGCAATTAGATTGTCGAGGGTAGTTTGGTCTGATGTATATTGCGTCGTGCTAGAGTGACCTGAAGAAAAATCGTCCTAGAAACCCAACCGTCAATTAATGCGGAAGTTCGAAGGCTACGCTGCTTCTTACCTCATGAAAAATGCTGTCATCCGAACCAAGCGACTCGTAGTCGTCGGTATCCGAGGCATCGTCCGAGAAGTCGTCGTCATAGTGTGCAAGAGTAGTAATGTTGGAATCGATGGAGACTGAGAGACGTTTACAGTTCGATGAAGTGGCAGTGACAGTAACAGTGCAAGGCGTGATTGGACGGGTGATTGATTCCGTTGATTCGATTATACGCGACGAAGATGGAGATTGCAGCAAAGAAAATGTGTCGGCAGGGTTAAGTGTGGGGGAGGCGTCGTCGTCGTCAGTGAGGCAAGGATTGGGTTCGGCGGTGTCATCCTTCGCAGCGAGTACATGCTTGGCTGAGTCGCCGCTGAGGAAGGTCTGAGCAGCTGCATTCGACACTAGAACAAGCATGATGGTCGACGAGCAGACAGAGTGCGCAACGAGGCCGAAAGAAACCTTCTCTGCTTTGGACAGGACATCAGCCGTATGGTCGACGACAGTCCGTCTGAAGAAAGACGCCGTAAGATAGCTGGTGACGGCGACGCAGGCAGTAACGGTCATGGCAAGAGAAATCATATTGGAAGGATGAAAATCGTAAAGATATGCCAGTGGTAAGCGTAGAAGAGGGTAAACTGCGCTGAACTGAGAGGGATATTAATATGCAAGGACACGCTGTACTTATACCCCTAGGTTGTTTGTGCGCGCTTGCCAACGCGATAAACAAACTCGATTGCGACGCGTTCATCACGTGCTTGGAAAATCAACCAGTATATAACCCACGGGGCACCGACTACTTAGTACTTACCTCTTCCCCATAGATATACTACAAATCATTGACCCTAAGCTCAATATGTCTGTGATGTGTCCCTCTGGCGGGCGGACAGCGCCAGATGCCCGGCGTGCGCCTCATGAAATCGTGATCGTTTTGTATAGCCGTAGTTGTACAAATAAGTTAGATCTAAATTAACACAAGTGACATAGCGTCCAGGCGAACTGATGATACACCTGTGGGTCAGCAGATGCTTGCAGTAATGCGGTGGATGAAGTAGGATGCTCGGACATGGTATAAGTATCAGTACGTGGGAAACACAGTTAGGCCATGTCACAAAGAGAGCTGACCGGATGGCAGTTGGCAAATCTGACGGTCTGATGGCGACGAGCATGTTACTATTAGCATCTATTCCAACCAACAACCGACCAAACAGTGACCTTATCCACGTTGTATTTGTAACTGCTTCATAGGGCTGTAGCATAGTTACAGGCTGTTAGAGGCTGACATGTTGCGTTTGGGCTATGAACAAGTGTGCTGCTCGTTCCTGCTGACTAAGGCTCCGGAACCTCCCGTGGGAAGCCTCTCGTCCAACCTCTGCCCCTAGGACCCTACTCCACTGGTAACCTTAGGTCTGGACTCTTCGATGACAATCGTGATCGATTCCTTTGCCACTCCATCAAAGCAACCATCACGATCACACCACACTGTTCATCCGAGGCGAAAGTAGGCCCTCGAGCCTACCAGATGGTTCAAGTTGCTCCCCTGTGCGCTGTGCCAAGGATCTTCGATAAATCCGCAACATTGACCTTGCCCACCGTGGATGCGGCGGCTTCGCAGTTGACCTTTGGCAGCACCAGGACGAGCCTGTTTTGCTGTATCTCTGGGCCCCTGGTGCCAAAGTACCTGCAATTCCATTCAGCGTGAGCGATGATTCGTGGCGATGGGAAATTTTTGTCACCTTTGACCCTCGAAACTCCAGCTATGGTTTCCTCGAGCCCACATTGCTATCGAATCAAGAAACTCCTTGACTGGGACGTCGACAGACGGTCCCCACAAAGGGACCTTCGTGAGACCCTCGATAAATCGTTTCTGAACTTGAGCGTGATAGTGCGCCGCCCAAGCCATTGCACTGCTTATGTCGAGGCCGAGCTCCAACATGATAGCAGTTATCAAGTTGTGGTTCTTGTCCCCAGGTCGCTTGCTCTCTGTTGTATGAGACCATGTCCTGCGAAGTTCGAACCTTGTCAGCGCACCGCAAACCACGACGTCGAAAAAAAACGACTTTACATTGTCGACCAGACTCAACTCTACGATGCAGTCGACCAGTTCCACGATGACGGGATGGTAGAACACTTCATCAGGAAGCTCCATTCCCATCTCGCATATCAGAACGCAAGATCTGACGGTGCACGTGTCCCGCTGGAGTTTCAGGTAGTCGTCGATAGTGCGGCAACGGACTTGTTCGCGGTCAGGAGCCTTGACAACCAATGCACGAACGTATGCGGTGAACATTTCAATGAAATGACGCTGAGAGGGCAGGCTTGCGGTCTTGATCGCGTGAGCCCAAATCTGGACGAAAATCCTTTAGACTCCGCGTGCATCATCAAATAATTTGAAAGCACTCACTGTCGCACGATTTCACCGAGGATGCATTCACCCTCTGCTCATGTCTTATGAGGATCGTGCAGGGCATCGAGCACGATGTCCACCATTTCCTTGGTGACCGCCGCATTTTCGACGTCGGTGTATTTGTCCACGATGAAGTAAACGTTCATCAGGTCACAACCGATTCGAAGGTGCTCTATCATGCAGGAATGAATCAGGGCTCCGTGGTGCGTGAATAGTCGGGGGTCAAATACTAACCTCTAGGTATGTTGGGATGGATCAGCGCCGACAGGCAAGCTACGATCACAGCACGCGTCAGCAATCTTCACAACTGAGAGGTAATGTAGGTCGAAACCAAAATTGCATTTGTTGAATGCTTCCTGCGACTCATGGCTCAGAGCCTTGAAGTCACGAAACGAAGCGTCGACTTCGGCTTTCACGTCCTCAAGATGATGATTGATGGCACGAGGCCAGGGCCAGCTGGTCATGGTGTCTGGGAGGTACATCACCTTTGCGTGAGCATCCATAGCTATAATTTCTGATGATGAGTGCGAGCGTTTGAATGAAGAGAGAGATTACTTCTGGGGGTGTCCAGGACTTGCGGCAGAACTTATATACCTGGCCCCCCAGGCTCAGCGCCAGTACTGGTCTAATTCACATACACATCCGCAACAGATGAATGTCTTGCCGGTACAACTGCAGTGGATGCTCAGACGTGTGGCTCGGATGCGCTGGTACCGAGTGCCTGCCGGACTTCCCACGGAGGATAGCCTTCTTTGGCAATACTGGGCCCCGGGACAAGCCTAGTTTTCTGTATCTCTGGGCCCCTGGTGCCAAGGTATCTGCAATTTCAATCAGCGTAAGTGATGATTCATACCAATGGGAAATTCCTATCACCTTTGACCCTCGTAACTCCAACAGTGGTTTGCTCGAGGCCAGAGGCTGCCAACATCGACCGCATGGAGTTCCACCCTGCAGCTGGAAGCGGCACACTAGACTTTATGAATCTCCCACCTTTGGAGCCGAAATAACTGCTGGATGTATAATCAAAAATATCTCTGTTTTCAAATGTTTGATGACATATCTGAAGTACAAGTGATTTTGCATAGATTTTGGGCTCGTGCAATCCAGACCACAAGCCTGTCTTCTCAGCGTCACTTCCTTGAAATATTTTCGCAACATACAGACACATACTATCCTTGCGAGGCTGCATCTTTGTATCTCGCGTGCCGTACATGTTTTTAGGACCAATGGTACGTTCATTGAACTTACACCAACAATATTACAGACAATCTCTATGCAGCGGACTCCAACGAGGTGCTTATATACAGTGCGGACATCATCGAAGATAGTTGATGTACTGGATTTCCGTTGCTTTTCAGAATTCCGGCATTGCCTCCTGCTGCTCCATCATATCGGTCCAAGATCTGTGCGAATACCTCGGCTGCACCGCTCATATGCAAAATTCGACAGATGGCTGCATGTAGGGCGATGAAATGAGGGTTAGGCAACGGTATGTCTCGTGTAGGGGCAGCGTGATTCCGGAAGGTGATAGTACTATCGAGAAATTTGCGATGTATCCACCGCCCGCCAACCTCCTTGACTACGTACTCGTTTTCTCGCTGGAGCGCTGATCAATGGGGCATTGCGAGGACGAAAGCCTGAAGACTCACCTCCGTCTGTTCGAGGTATACTTTTAGCATATCAAAAATAGCGTGGACATCGCGGTGGAGCATCATGCCGTTGGAAGGATCATCTACAAGGCTTTCCATATTTCGAATAGTTTCTTCGGACATTCCTGAGTAAAGTCGAATGGTATTCCATGTCGCAGCCGCAGTATCTGCCTGTGTAATCCAACTCGAGGGTCAGGATTAATGCTGACCTGGCAGAGAAATCCTTACCCTTTCCATGGTGAAAACACCGACGGCCCGTTTCAGGATGCGCGTTCCTATCAAGGACACCCAAGTCTGATTGCTATCGACGGGTCTGTGTTCTCCATCCCACATACCAGTAACAACGCATCTATAACTGTCTCGCCGATTAACCTGTTTGAGTTAACGCTGAAAGCCACTTTTCTGACAGTAGGACGTACATCGCTCCTAAATCCGCTACGCCGTTCCGGATTGGCACTTCCGAGGCTGCCATAGGTGTCGTCACTAGTCGGCGTGGATTGATCAGAAATCAGGTCTGATGATGGCCGGTGAGATCCGGCTGTGACTACCAAGGGGAAATCACATTGGTATTCGTGGCAAACACTTAAGTTATAACTTACATGGCCATAGCAGATACACGAACAAAGTCCTCGCGAGGTTGACTTGGTCGTGGATCTCCGGACATGCACAAATAGCACAGGCGGTATAACGCTCGGAATTTTCGCCACCGCTCTGGCGAGCGTTCCTCAGCATCGCGTCTAAAACCCTGGATGCGTCCACGTTGTTCACGCGTGGTGGAGTTTCGATCCACCTGTTTTGCTTCGTCACTAGCTGGTCTATGATTTGTCGAGCATGCTCCACATAAGTCGCAGTGGATATATCGTTTTTCATGGACAGATACACGTTCTCGTTGAAACTGATGACGGAGTCTGGTTCACTGATGGTCTCGCTCATGGTTCGTGAGTGAGACATGTTAGAGGACAATATTAAAGGTGTATGATGATGTTTGGGGTGGTTGTCAGTTTGTAGTTGGTTTGTAGGGTTTATAACTGATAGCATGTCATGTAACGTTGGGGTGGGGCACCCCTAGCGGAGGGGACAGGGGCTAGTGTTTGCGGAGCTTTGGAGAGTTTTGTCAGCAAGGAGAGATCATTAGAGACACGAACTGTAGCAGAACAACATAGAGACCCAACGTTGATTTACATTGGTTGGAGCTGCCGCTCCAACGTCTCTTGACAGATTTATTGATCGATCATGAATGCCTACGAGGCGACAGACATGCGTTCTTGTGCCTCGTTTCCAACCTCGGGTGTGACTTTCGAGTGTACTTAGACTAAGCCTGTGAAATATTTGCTTAGATCGCGTATTCAGTGATCATTCAATCATTGGTCGTCCACAAAATGCCGCGGCGCGCAAGAGTTCACTTTGTATCACTGAAATCATCGTTGGTCAATCTCCCAATATCAATATACGGCCCCCTTCTCGAGAGACAGATCGTATGTTCACGCTCCCTTACTCTCTCTTTGATTGTAACAACTATATAGCGTCCACAAACCCTTGCCGTCCACCTCAAGCCCATCGATGGCCACGGAAGAGAGGCCTACGTTGGCTGGACCGGCATGGCCTCTGCCTCCTCCCTTGCCTCATTCAACTCGACTCCAGGCGAACGTGGGATAGAGACTCTGGAGATAGATCCCCAGTACGCCGCAGGTTTGGGCTTCAAACAGGGAGATGTGGTGCGTTACTTGAAGTCGGTTTTTTCCTTGGCTCATGGTATCGGCAGCTAGAACTAGGTTTACTATATGACCTCCCATACGCCAAGACGGTGAGCACTGAACCTCTCAGTGCAGATGACTGGGACATAGTTGTAAGTGCTGACACCTGGCTGATCGGCTGGCTTAACTCCACCTATCCCAGGAACTGCATGCAGCGCACGTTGAAGGCACTCTCCTCTCCCAGGTCAGAGTAGCAAACGTCGGACAAGAGATCAATGTCTGGGTGCTCGGGCGGACGAGAGTACGGCTAAGAATTGGTGCGTGCCATCCTACTACATCGTTCGCATCCCTAATCCGTGTCTTTCCCTCAACATCCAGTCTCGCTAGACACCCCTGCTACTACAGCAGCGCTCCTCACAACTGACACCGAGGTCAGCATCGCCCCGAAATCGCACAGAAAATCGAAAACCGAAACCAAAGCCTCGTCTCCAACAAATATAGAGCCTGGAGCCGTCCCCTCAACACAAGATAAACCCTCATATCCGTCCGAAATCCTCCGAGCGCTCCCTACCCGCCTTGTCAACTTCCCCGAATCATTCATTCCACGCGATGGCAAAACACGTGCATATATTCATCCCTACACTCTATCGCTACTCACGGGTACTCGATATATCCCGTTCGACCCGAATCCTGACCCTCCACGCTCAGGTTGGTGGTGTGCGCATGCGCGTCGGTTGGAGCCACCCAAGGATCCAACGGACATCTTAAACTCCGGTACCGATAACAACGCCAAAGTCCAGTCAAGTACTGAAACAGAGCAGGAGGATGGCGATGCAAAGATACTGCACCCGGGATCAAAAAGAGAGGCAGTAGCAAAGGCGGATGAAGGGAACGGAAAGGACGGGTTGGAAGTGTGGCTGGGAATCTCTGATCGCGTTTTGGAGACCCATATCATGTTTGTCGGTGAAGTGAAGGGTGGGGTGGAGGACTGGGATCTCGTTCGGTACGCTCCTTCATTGTCTTGCGTCGCTCCACCACAGCTAACATTTCGTGATTTGCTGGTAGGGTCTTGCTCACAGGTACTCGTGAGGAAGGGCCTGCAATAAATGGGAACCTCGACGAGTAAGCTCATACACTCACCTGGCTGCTGCATATCTGATAGTCTCGTCAGTCCTGCATCCACATCATCATCTTCGCCTTCAATATCCCCAGAACCAGCGACACCTTCGGAACCATCAATTTCCCTCTCAGGTGTCTCTGAGATTCTCGAAGACACAACAAAGACTTGCGTTGCCAACTACGCCGTACATGCTTGCAAGGACTTCGTTCGGGGAGGTATGTGGCTCAGCCAGATCATCAGTCAGACTCTGATGTATCTACCTCAGTTCCTGGCATCCTGATCACAGGCCGTCAGGGAATGGGCAAGACATCGGTTGCGAAGGAGATCGCGCGCAGACTGGAAGCAGATGAGCGCGTGTATGCTTGTGAGTGGGACATCTCATGCTTGTGAATTACTCTTGTGATTTATATTGTATCAGCCATACATTACGTCGACTTCTCCTCGCTCGCATCCAAGCCCGCTCAAACTCTCGGTGCATTCTTCCGCCACCTCTTTGTACTAGCACGATGGCACAGCCCCTCCGTACTCGTCTTCGATAACCTCGACAAAGTCTGCGCCGCAGAGGTTGAACACGCGGACTCGTTCCGTCAGCGACATATAACAGAGCTATTCCTCATGCAATACAGCTCCAACGCACGGCTTGCACCCTCTAACTTCCGTGGAATCGTGCTCCTCGCCACAGCAGAGAGCCAGACTAGCGTACACGCGTTACTGCATACGCTGCACGTGTTCAAGGACGTCGCGTCCATTCCTCCGCCGGGAAGGGAGGCGCGGAAGGAGGTATGTGTTTACCTAGGATTGCTGGTACCTTCTGAGCTGATGCGGCATGAGCAGATTCTTGCCAGTCTTGTGTCGCGCCGTCTTTCCATGGCTAAGGAGCCACTGTCCTTCGTTATAGACGAGTCGGACCCACCCGAGTACACTCGGCTCGCGGTGGAGACGGAAGGCTATTCTCCTGTGGACCTGCGGGACCTTGTCACCCGGACGATACAGGTCGCTGTTGGACGGGCGGTGTCGGAAGCGGGCGTGGGTGTTGAGAAGGTGCGCATCGTGTGATACGTGTGTTTCGCTGTTTGACGACGATTTTGAAAGGTAACGCTTTCGGCGAAAGATTTTGTTGAGGCTCATGAGGGCTTCGTGCCCCTCTCACTGAGAGATGTTCCATTGCAAAAGTCGGACGTAGAATGGGCTGACATTGGCGGTGCGTGCTTCTTTTTGAGGATGTCTATCCCCGGTTCATCCGTTGGTGGCTGGCAGGCTTGAAGGACACTAAACTCGTGTTGAGGGAGACCCTTGAGTGGCCGACAAAGTATGCTCAATTATTCAAACAGTCTCCGTTGAGACTGAGGTCTGGGTGCGTTTCCAATAACGTTCTTTGTCGAGCATGTGATTTATTTGAGTGATATAGGCTGCTCCTGTACGGCTACCCTGGCTGTGGAAAAACGCTACTCGCATCGGCCGTCGCGAAAGAGTGCGGGCTGAACTTCATCAGCATCAAAGGCCCGGAGCTGTTGAACAAATACATCGGACAGAGTGAAAAATCTGTGCGTATATATGATGTTTTAAAGGGAAATACTGACTCTGTATAGGTGCGAGACATCTTCGATCGTGCGTCGGCTGCCAAACCTTGTGTGCTCTTTTTCGACGAGTTTGATTCGATTGCGCCCAAGAGGCTAGTTCCTGTTCCTGTTCTCTCTGCTAGAGCTGAACGGTGTGTGCAGAGGACATGACAGCACGGGCGTGACCGACCGCGTTGTGAATCAGATGCTAACCCAGATGGACGGCGCCGAGGGGCTCGAAGGAGTCTATGTCCTCGCTGCAACAAGGTGGGTCCCTCGCCCTTTGACCGCCTGCCTAATTGTTGATCTTCGGAAAGCCGGCCAGACCTCATCGATTCCGCATTGCTTCGTCCTGGGCGGTTGGATAAATCTTTGCTGTGCGATCTGCCTGGTATCGAGGATCGCAAAGATGTCAGTTGCTCACGATGCTTCGTATCGCGGTCTCGATATTAACTCGTGCTCCTGTTCAGATCTTGGCTGCTGTATCCCGGAAGCTAACACTTGCACCCTCGGTGGACTTTGATGAGCTTGCACACATGACTGAGGGTTTCTCGGGTGCGGATCTGCAGGCGCTCGTGTACAATGCGCATCTGGAGGTGGTGCATGCTGCCATCGATGCTGAGAAGGCGGATGGTGATGTTGAGGTGGGCCGTAGGAAGGTTGGTGCAGGGACTGAGTGGTGAGGTCCCGGTGAAGTATGTGGTGCTGGGTGCTGGGAAGGATGCAGCAAAAGCGGTCGTCCAAGGCAGACGAGACAAAGATGCAGCAGCGGGTAAGGAACTGCGCTCGCCTTGGCCAAGTGCTTGTGATTGAAATGATGGTCTCTAGCTGCAACAAATCAGGGCTTCGAAGTCAGGAGGGATGGAGAAGGATAGCGGGGCTGTGGTGACACCTAAAAAGGTTCGTATCCTTGGTCTTCTCGTATGGATTCCTCTAGAAGGACTGATGTTTCTGCAGCACGAGATCGCCCAAGAGCATCTATTGAAAGTACTTAAAACGACACGGCCATCTGTGTCGCGCGAGGAACAGGCAAGGCTGGGGAGAATGTGAGTTTGGTTTTCTTTCTGTGGGGTGCTGATGGTGATTATGGGCAAATCTAGATACCGAACGTTCGTGTCGGATCGGGGTGAGGGCGAGAAGACGTTCGCGACACCAGGCGGTGATAGTGGGGTGGGGAGTCGAGCGTCGATGGGATAATGAGCACTGGGCTTAGATGGCGAACTTGACTGCATGTGAGCATCCTGCTAGGTAAGGGGTGTCGAGCATCGTAACGTTGGGCGTATTCCTTCACGTTTCAGTGTAGCTCAATTGTCTCGCTGCTATGACTATACAACACGATCACGATTTCATGTTTGATCTGCGCATGGCTTGAGGCGCACGCCGGGCATCTGGTGCTGTCCGCCCGCCAGAGGGACAGATCACAGACATATTGAGCTTAGGGTCAATGATTTGTAGTATATCTATGGGGAAGAGGTAAGTACTAAGTAGTCGGTGCCCCGCGGGTTATATACTGGTTGATTTTCCAAGCACGTGACGAACGCGTCGCGATCGAGTTTGTTTATCGCGTTGGCAAGCGCGCACAAACAATCTAGGGGTATAAGTACAGCGTGTCCTTGCATATTAATATCCCTCTCAGTTCAGCGCAGTTTACCCTCTTCTACGCTTACCACCGGCATATCTTTACGATTTTCATCCTTCCGATATGATTTCTCTTGCCATGACCATTACTGCCCGCGTCGCCGTCACCAGCTATCTTACGGCATCTTTCTTCAGACGGACTGTCGTCGACCATACGGCTCATGTCCTGTCCAAAGCGGAGAAGGTTTCTTTCGGCCTCGTTGCGTACTCTGTCTGCTCGTCGACCATCACGCTTGTTCTAGCGTCGAACGCAGCTGCTCAGACCTTCCTCAGCGGCGACTCTGCCAATCATGTACTCGCTGTGAAGGACGACACCGCCGAACCCAATCCTTGCCTCACTGACGACGACGACGCCGCCTCCCCCACGCTTAACTCTGCCGACACATTTTCTTTGCTGCAATCTCCATTTTCGTCGCGTATAATCGAATCAACGGAATCAATCACCCGTCCAATCACGCCTTGCACTGTCACTGCCACTGTCACTTCATCGAACTGTAAACGTCTCTCAGTCTCCACCGATTCCAACATCACTACTCTTGCATACTATGACGACGACTTCTCGGACGATGCCTCGGATACCGACGACTGTGAGTTGCTTGGTTCGGATGACAGCATTTTTCATGAGGTAAGAAGCAGCGTAGCCTTCGAACTTCCGCATTAATTGACGGTTGGGCTTCTAGGACGATTTTTCTTCAAGTGACTCTAGCACGACGCAACACGCATCAGACCAAACTACCCTCGACAATCTAATTGCACAAATGGAAGCGCTCACACTCGATGATCCCCCTCGTCCGTCTAAACTTCGACCACTTATTTTAGTCACCAACCGCCAGCACAAGACATCTACTCCGTATACTCCTGTTCCTGCACCTGCCTTCTCTATCGACGCCTTGACGCGAAGAATGGAGGGGCTGTCTCTCTCCGCCTCTCTTCCTGAACCCGACTATGCAATGGACGCCTTGATCCTAAGTCTGGAGGCGCTTTCTCTCTCTGATGCACTGCCTTCCACCTCCAAGCTGAAGCCGCTAATTCTGGTGACGAAGCGCGCCGCTGGTCAACTTGGACTTCGCCCTCCTACTACTGGTACTCCGCTTCTACAGCCTACTACATCGATACAGCCTACCACCACGTCAATACAGCCTGCCACCACGTCGATACAGCCTGCCACCACATCGATACAGCCTGCCACCACATCGATACAGCCTACTACCACATCGATACAGCCTACCACCACATTGATATGCGTCGTAACGGCCTCCCTCCCTGTCCCCCACAAGCTGAATCTTTTCCGCCCAAGGGGAAGCTGGAGCCTGCACGTGGACGCACACCTACGCTTCACACCGTGTTCCCGATGTCAGAGGTCCCCTACGACCAATCCGGACGACGCACCAACCCACACGATGGCCTCCTTCACTGTCCCCTACGACCCGGAGCTTCACCGCCCAAGGAGTCGAAGGCCACCATCACTCTACTCATACGCCATGTCGCCAGTCTTCGACGCTAGAGGTCCCCTACGACCCAATTCCGATGACGCACTGATTGACCCCCTTCACCATCCTATACGACCTGAGGAACGCCGCCGCCCATGGTCACGCACACATCTATCAGAGCAAGTCGCTCCTCGTTTCCTTCTCTACATCATGGTGGTATTTTTGATTTGTTTTCTCCTTTACTGGTATGATACAGACATTGGACTCATCTCGGGCATGTACGTTTATTTTTCCCATTTCCTTCTCTACTTGGAGCTCTTGTTTGATTTGTTTTCTCCTTTACTGTTACGAGACAGACATTGGACTCATTCGGTTTCATCACGGACTCATCTCTGGCATGTATCTTGATTCTTTTCGTTTCCTTCTCTATTCCTCAATTTTTTTCCCTTATCCCGGTACGAGACAGACATTGGACTCATTCAGTTTCATTATGGACTTATCTCTGGCATTATCCTGATTCTTTTCGTTGCCTTCTCTACATAGAGGTCTTCTTTGATTTATTTTCTCCTTTACTGTTTCATTATGGACTCCTCTCGCGATGTATGTTTATTTCCTTGATTTTGTTACACTAGAATCTTGTACTCTCGTGAATGTACGACGATTATTATCATTGTGATAGTTTTGAATATAATTTTTTTCCTTATGTTCCGAGGGAAGGACGAACAACAACTTGGATAATTGGATTTAACCGGCATCTCCCACACATTCACGTTTCACTCCTACCACTGCGTCGCATCGCGATATTTAGCAGCGACTTGCAACTTGAAGGGACTCCGTCGTGTACTCTTTAGTACGGCCTTGAAAGGACGTGACGCGTCGCATTCAATGTAGTACTAGAGAGTAAAGTCCGAAATTTTCGAGGGCGTCATCCGAGCTGACAGTTAACAAAGCGGACCTCGACATTTCCCAGGTTCGCCACTTCATCGATCATTGACATCTCCGACTTCTACGGGAGGTCTTTGAAGGTCTTTGTCGGACAAATCATATAGTTCATTCAGCAGTTCGCGGGTTGCTGCGTTGTTGATCATCGTAAATACTATAGACAACTTCTGACCCTCGTCTCACTCCGCTCATCTCGGTTTCATATGACCTTTGATTACTTGTTTTTCAACTTTCAGTGCTGCTTCGATGTTTGAGACGGTTAGAGGGGTGATAAAGTATGTTATATATATATATCGAACACATTCAACTTAGTCACGGGGAACATGATAATAGTGCAATGCCCTCAAAGACTCATAACATACTAACGTAACGTGAATCACACATCGCCTTTCTTCCTCTCTCCCCGATGCATGAAGTCATAACACGCGTTCCCCGGTTCAACACCCAAAATGTTTTGTACGCCCTTTCTATCCAGCTCGCATAATTCCCTGACACTCCCCACCTTGCTCATCACATATTTAACATTCTTCGCTGTCACTCCTGGTAGACACCTGAGCAGTTCTTCAGCTGCAGCGTTAATGCCTGCACCAGCCTCTGGATCCTCCTCGGCGCCGATTGCGATCGCGCGGTTGGGGTCAGGTTCGAAGGCGTTGGCTTTGAGGTCATTGAATATGTCTGCTGTGCCATAAGGAGACGAGGACCAAATGATTCGAACACGAGGAAAGTGGAGAGTTAGGAGAACGAGTTTTGATTGGACAGATGGTGGAGCACGGTCGGAATCTGTTGGACCTGTAGATTTCTTCGCAGGGTATTTGCCTGTGGGTTTGGCATATGATTTCGTCGATTCTGCTACGGTCTGAAAGACAGGTGAGATAAGGTGATAAATTTATGGAATCTCTGGCGTTGGATGTACCTCAAGTGAGAATGCTTTGTTCTCTTCGAACTCGATGAGTAGTATAGGGTGCTTATAGTGCACCGACATCAGCTCGCACTGCGTGTACCTGAGACTCTTTAGCGACAACGAAGCACACATCCATAAGACTTACAATCGACCACTATTGAAGCTCGCCACCAAATCAGGTATACTCTTCCTCTCGACGCAAATATCTGGCGTGAGGATATAATCCCCGACAGTCAGCGTCGCCGGAATAACGAGCAGGCCGGATGCGTGAAGAAGCGAAGGCAGCGTGGAACGGAATTCGCGCATGTCGACGATTACCTGTGATGTCATGGTGCTCAACTCCTTCCTTCCGCCTGCGAGACGGGTACTAATTGTTTTGATGACCGCATCACTTGTCCCGGCGTGCTTGTCCTCGAAGATGGGCAAGAGCATAGACTATACATGGTTGATGAGCGACTCACATCACCCATAAAATAGTGAAACCAGACGCACTCCACGCTCCTTGATCAACTTCTCAAAAGACTCCTTCTCGCGCCTCAACCCAGCAAGGTACTTGTGCTCCTCGCAACTGAGTTGGTAGACCATGAAATATACCCGAACGCCCATACCAGGATTCGAGTTTCGGTATACCTGTCCATTTTGCCGCATCAAAGTCAAGGGGGCCAATCTCTGGATGAATTGACTAACCTCAATGCGCCTCACGAAATCAAGGTTGGGTTCAAACATCACGATGAATCTCGGCTGCAGTTCTGCGAGAATCTGGTCATCCGTGTCATCAGTATATGCGCGCACAACGACCGTCTGCGAGGGTGCAAGCAAGCCGTAGTGGGTGTCAAAGTCCATTTCTGCCTCGCTTGAGAGAAGCGCTTCAAGGAGGAGAGCGTCTGTGTCAGAGGAGACAAGGAGGTCTGAAGAGGGTTGACTCGCGAAGCTAGGTCCAATCTTAGTAGGGAGAACACAATTACAAGTACCTTGACGCACAAGGCTGCGATATCATCTGCCTCGTCTCTCGCCTGCACTTTTGGATCCACAGTCGCCTGTTTACTTGGCGCAACAGTAGCGGGCGCACCACCACGCACCCTTCTCCGGTTTGCACTTCGCTCTTGTCTTGTCTTGTCCTTTCTCTTCAAAGCCTCGCTTATCTCACCGTCGGGTTGCAATGCCGGCCGTGGCTGCGGGGCGGAAAACTGAGGTGGTTGTTGCCTGGGTTGCTTTTGTCTGGCATTCTCGCCCTTCCAGTACAGGTACCTCCGCAGCTTGCGTTCCATCATGGGTCGCCCGCGAGAGCCTTTCGGAGCAGTGCCGTCCATCTCACTTAAAAACTCGTTCACAAGGGTAGAAGAGCGTGGAGAGGAGGTCATGACGAGCACGGTGTTCGTACCGCGGGTTGGAGGACCTGATAGATGTCAAACAATGTTCGAGTAAAACTGTTTGGTCAATGGGACTCACGGGTCGACACCGCCTCCTGTCTCATCAACTCTTCCTCGATTTCCTGAAGCACATCCGCAAGGAGATCCCACTTTGGAAGTTCTTCAAGTACGGGAGACATGTTGTCCGGAACCCATGGTTTCTTCTCTTCCTTCCCCTTCCCCTTATCCCTACTATTGCTTCCCGTAATACCATGCGCCTCATCAAGTGCAGCCCATGCATCTTCGTCGTCAACGTCAATAACTTCCCTCTCGAGAACCGAAGCTTTTGGAGCAGTAAGGACGTAACACCGACGTTTGGCGGTGTTAAAAATAATGTTGGCCGCATCGGTGAGCATCCAAGGAGACTGATGTTGTTTAGCCGCACCCGTAGCAGTGGTGGTGTTTGAAGCTACAAGAGTTTCAAGGTATGCGTGAAAAGCGAGGGCATCGTAGGACAGGAGGTACCTTGATGGAGAGCCCAAGTCAGCGTTTGTTCAAAATGGACAACAGATGATAACGTAGGAAATACGATCAATGGTAGACACCGAACGTAGAATGAAAAAGTAACTTATGGTCATCATGAAAACGTACGTTAATAGACGTCTGAGCGTTGCAAGATCACCCACAAGCTGCTTCGTTCGTGGACCGACCTTGTGCCAGACGGGGTCTAATTGCCTGCGGACTACTGCATCAAAGGAGCGGAAGTATGCGGACTCTATAGTAAGATCATCAAGGTCAAGCTGTGGGATACATAAATGACGATGCATCTGAGTGCTAAAATACCATTCCATACCGTCGTGTTGGATCTCTTGAGTTCGGAAAGGGTGATAGTCATACATTGGACTATCGCGTGGTGAATTGCCTCCATGGGCTCTGTAAGATGCTGATATAGCTCGACGACGTCCGCTTTACGGGTTTCAAGCGTATCTTTAATATCTTCGTGAAATCTAGAGCCAGACAATGAGAAATCACAGTTAGAAGGCGAACGAGATAAACATCAGTGAGGGAGAAGATCACCCACCGTGGATAGATATGCACGCTTCTCAACTGCAGTTCCTTCATGATGTTTTTCAGTGGAGACATCCCACTAGTGATGTGCTCCGGTTGGTCAGAAAATGCTTTGAGAAAGCCCGTCTTATTCTTTTCTCGGTAAAGCCGGACAATGAATGCTTCAAGGGAGAGAGCAGTGACCCTAGCCGATGCATCAATTCATCACCGAGCACAAAACGTAGAAGAGCAGACGCGCACTTTTCAGCATGCAAGACGATTATACCTGTTATGAGCTCCGTTGGGATGTCAGATTGCAGCATGTCAACGATAAGAATGCGGGAAGTGACGGAAACGAGACCACCATTCTTGTAGAGGTCCTGTCTGCGGGCATCGTGTTAATAAGCTGCAGAAGAAGAACAACGCGAATAGTTGCAAGTAGTATTCAAAGAAATCGTTTTGGACGATGAACACGAAAAACTCACCTATCCCGCTTTCCCATCTCGTACCCCACAATTCGCAATCCAGGCCGCCTGCACCCCATAACACCCAGTTCATCACCGATAGCAGTCTCCTCTTCTGGTGAGGCATTCAAGAGCAGGATAAGGCTTTGCTTGGAGTCGTATATTTGCATGAGCGTGCATATGATACGACGAAGACCGAGTCCACGGGCAAGGATGAGCAAGTCTGAAGTGGCAGGGTCATGAATCTCCTCAAGAATTGATTTGTGGAACGGTAGAAGTATCGTCATTGCAAATGATTTTAATGGGCTTGAATTTGAACCGTTGGTTGTGCCAGTGTGCGGGAAGCCAGACGTTATATGTAGTCTGAAGTTTAACCAGAATACCGGGGAACACTCCGTCAACTTTAGATTGAAGCTCGCGCTTAAAGCCGTCTGCGTAGCCCACAGCTCGTGGCGTTCTGGCGTCGCTGAGTAACGCTTGCAAGATGGTTGTGCTCAACAGATACCTCGATGAGACTTGATATCAATGTGGGCTTGCCTCCCTCCTACGACATGGACGGTCAGGCTGAAGGAAGACCGGGAGCAATGCACCATCATACTGTTAAGTACATACACATGGAAATTGACTTTGACAGGCATAACATATTTGTGTGCGTTCGAATTCTTTCATCAGTGGGCAGTGAATGATCACTGAATACGCGATCTAAGCAAAAATTTCACAGGCTTAGTCTAAGTACATTCGAAAGTCACACCCGAAATAACGCATGGCGGGGCTGGGCACAAGCCAACGCATGTCTGTCGCCTCCGATCAATATTACAATATCTGCGGCGCTCCAACCAATGTGAATGAGCGTTGGGTCTCTATGTTGTTCTGATCCCTTGCTACAATGGTCTCTCCTTGCTGACAAAGCTCTCCAAACCTCCGCAAACACTAGAGCCCCTGTCCCTATGCTAGGGGTGCCCCACCCCAACGTTACATGTCATGCTATCAGTTATAAGCCCTACAAACCAACTACAAACTGACAACAACCCAAAAACCACCCCAAGCATCATACACCGTTATGAGCGACATGAGCGAGACCATCAGCGAACCTGACTTCGTCATCAGCTTCAACGAGAACGTGTATCTGTCCATGCAAAACGATATATCCACTGCGACTTATGTAGAGCAGGCTCTACAAATCATAGACCAGCTAGTGGCGAAGAAAAACAGGTGGATCGAAACTCCACCACGCGTGAACGACGTGGACGCATCCAGGGTTCTAGACGCGATGCTGAGGAACGCTCGCCAAAGCGGTGGTGAAAAATCCGAGCGTCATACCGCCTGTGCTATTTGTGCATGTCCGGAGATCCACGATCAAGTCAACCTCGCGAGGACTTGGTTCGTGTATCTTCTATGGCCATGTAAGTTATAACTTATAACTTAAGTGTCTGCTATGAATACCAATGTAATTTCCCCTTGGTAGTCACAGCCGGATCTCACCAGCCATCAGACCTGAGTTCTGATCAAGCCACGCCGACTATTGACGACACCTGTGGCAGCCTCGGAAGTGCCAATCCGGAATGGCGTAGCAGATTTAGGAGCGATGTACATCCTACTGTCAGAAAAGTGGCTTTCAGCGTTAACTCCAACAGGTTAATCAGCGAGACGGTTATAGATGCGTTGTTACCGGTATGTGGGATGGAGAACACAGGACCGCCAGTAGCGATCAGGTTTGGGTGACCTTGATAGGAGCGCACATCCTGAAACGGGCCATCGGTGTTTTCACCATGGAACGGGTAAGGATTTCTCTGCCAGGTCGGCATTAATCCTGACCCTCGAGTTGGATTATGCAGGCGTATACTGCGGCTGCAACATGGAATATCATTCGACATTACTCAGGAATGTCCGAAGAAACTATTCAAGATATGGAAAGCCTTGTAGATGATCCTTCCAATGGCATGATGCTCGAACCCTATGCCCACACTGTTTTTGATAAGCTAAAAGTATACCTCGAACAGACGGAGGTGAGTCTGCAGGTTTTCGTCCTCGTAATGCCTCATATTGATCGGCGCTCCAGCGAGAAAACGAGTACGTAGTCAAGGAGGTTGGCGGGCGGTGGATACATCGCAAATTTCTCGATAGTACTATCACCTTCCGGAATCACGCTGCCCCTACACGAGACATACCGTTGCCTAACCCTCATTTCATCGCCCTACACGCAGCCATCTGTCGAATTTTGCATATGAGCGGTGCAGCCGAGGTATTCACACAGATCTTGGACCGATATGATGGAGCAGCAGGAGGCAATGTCGGAATTCTGAAAAGTAATGGAAATCCAGTAGATCGACTCTCTTCGATGATGTCTGCACTGTATATAAGCACCTCGTTGGAGTCCGCTGCATAGAGGTTGTAGTATTGTCTGTAATATTGTTGGTGTAAGTTCAATGAACGTACCATTGGACCCAAAAACATGTACGGCATGCGAGATACAAAGATGCAGCCTCGCAAGGATAGTGTGTGCTAAGATATGTCTGGACTCTGTATGTTGCGAAAGTCGAGCAGCCTGGATCCAATCAAACAAAGAACTAAATTTGCTAGCACAAGCAGTCTGGACGGTCGGGTAAATCCCTAATTATGTAAATCAAATAGCTTTATTAGGGGAGCTCAAAGTTGAACGCTCACGTTTATGCTTATTGTTGCTTATGCTTACACCCCCCCATCGCACACCAAAGCTGATTATGTAATCATAAGCAAATTTTGATCTCTGTGCAGCCACAGTGAGGCTGCTAGTACTTACCATGGCACGAGTTCCTTTACATGATCAGTATCTCCATGCATATCTGTTGTCCATGGTCCTCCGCACCCTCGCCAATCCAGAATTGACACCAGAAGATGCTGCTTTGCTTCTTAATTGTGATATTGCTTGTGTCCTGATGATTCGACAAACACGCTATCTACAGGGACGATCCCCTGTCGCCAAAGCCCCCAGTATTCACCTTGCTTGGGAGTTCGTCCAGAATCCATCCGACCACTCTCGATTTGTCAACATGCTTCGGGTGTCACCAGAAGTGCTCCATGTCATGTCTTCGGACCAATGAACATCCGGGATAGCAGGTGCAGTATCCTTCTTTGGCATGGTGTTGATACCGGGAGATATATCTTAGTGCTGGCAAAGTACCACGGTAACTGTAAACAGACTTCAAACGGACGTATTTTGACTTGTTTACTCAACAGTACAAATCAGTGAGAACGGGGGGGTGTAAGCATAAGCAATGATAAGCATAAACGTGAGCGTTCAACTTTGAGCTCCCCTATTGGCACTGCAGTGTGAACTATAGTATGTATATGTTTTCACTTCAGGCCAGGATATTGAAAATGTTTGTATTGGGAGCGGACACGATGAATGCATCCATGTCCAACTGTGTTTCATCCGAGTACTTCTCCGAGTCATAGTGGTGACAGCCGGGTGGGTCTGTTTTTGGGGTGTATCAAGAAACAAGCTATGTATTATAATAGACTAGAACCATAATCAAGAACTAGAACCAACACAAGACAATCACTTGTAATAAATGGACATATCTCCGAGTCCCGACTCGCTCAAGATTTCAAGACAATACTTCCCTTTGGATAAAAAATCACAATTTGTAAAGCCGTCTGCGTGGCCCACAGCTCGCGGCGTTCTGGCGTCGTTGAGTAACGCTTGCAAGATGGTTGTGCTCAACAGATACCTCGATGGGACTTGATATCAATGTGAACTTGCCTCCCTCCTATGACATGGACGGTCAGGCTGAAGGAAGACCGGGAGCAATGCACCATCATACTGTTACAAATGCCTGGAAATTGACTTTGACAGGCATAACATATTTGTGTGCGCTCGAATTCTTCCATCAGGAAAAGTGCATGTTACTCTGGCAGGTATTAATATTGGTTTAGCTTCTTGCAGACTAAGTTGTGTACTTGACTCGGAATGAGGATTAATTTAATTCTGGTGCTCAAACACGAGTGTGAACGCGAACATTCCTTCCACCCTCCATTGGACGCGCCGATTCGTCCCGCTGAGCATGTAACACAGAATGAGTAAGAACAGGGCAATGCTTACAAATGTCGAACCCAAAATGATCCCTTACCCATCCAAATGAGTTGCACAGTTGCTTTTGCAACAGCAAGTTCTAGTTCATCGAAATTAGAAATGGGCAGTGTAGCACTGTGAACGAATTTTGAATATTCGGTGGTGGAATTCAAGCCTACCAATGACAATATACCTGGAAGTCAAACCATGCAAGGTAGGCTGTCACGGCAGAAGTCATCCACCAAGAGGCGGGTATGTCGGTTTGTCACCAGATACTACTGAGTGCAAACCCAAGGCCCGCCCATGCACTAGAGATGTCATGAATGGCAGTCGGTTTCAGACGGCGAACAAGTGTTTTTTCAATTGCAAGCCGTTGAGTAAGGAAGAGTAGAACAGCCGTGTAGATCTAGATGAAGCCCTGTTACTGGTGTATAATTACCATAACATAACGGTTGACACGTACGGGTAAAATGCTTGAAGTGAAGCACTCAGCACCACAGGCCAAACATTGTTGTTCGTTGGTGTGAATGAGATACTTACATGACATTACCAGTGACATATATAAAAGATAAGAAGGACGAGGTGTATCATGCCCATGATACCATGGAGCATGTGACATGAGCATGCAGAGAATGATCCTTCACTCGCATTTTTCGAGGGAGCCTTCCAGAACGCTGATACACGGAAATGTAGCTGTGAACATACAGAGAGGGGAGAATCAGTTAACATATTGACATACCGAACGAAGTCTTTAGCCGCTGAACAACGGGGTGCTCATCATCTGTAGCTGAATTGAATCCCCGTTCCAAGGGATCTAGTAACATTAAGTATCAGCGACAAAGGATGGCAAGGTAGTATGATACAAGAAATGAACAATCAACTCCCACATATCTAAAAGGAACTGCTTAGCCTTACCTTTGCATGGAGATGTGGTGGAACCGGTGGAAATGAGTACAACATCGAGTGGGGCGGATAGGCGGTCCAACACTGATTGGCATCAGCTCGCTTTGTGGTGTATCGCACCGCCAGCCCAACCAGGTGAGACAGCGCAGATGGTGGATGGTGGTATCACACTAACTGGATAGATTAAATGTGCGAATGTAACATATGGACATATGCAAGATAGCCAGCGGTCCGCGAGGTGCTCAGCTATGAATTTAGTTTTACGATAGCTCCTCCTGTGGAGATTAGCCATCAGTTGTATGATGAGATATGAATTTCCATTTTCGTACTATGCCAGAATATGCTTCCTTCTGATAAGCATGTACAACTTGATCACAACACATAAACTCTACATTGCACCACTTCGTTTTTATCAGCAAACATTGTACATTGTATCGGCACCTTCGTATCCCATCGTGTTGCGACTTTACATTGTATCGTATCTACGTCGTAATTGACGTGCAGCTTTACCACTTTGTGGTACACCGTCGCATGATTATACAACTTGCAAGGTATGGTAGCATCAATTGAATTCATGTTAACTAAGTATCATACTCGTTCTATTAAGATGTTTTCAATTCCAAGTGCGGAGCAACTCAACGATACTGGTCGATGCATGTGTGTGTGCAAGAAATATGGGGATCCCCATGTTGTTTCAATAGCAACCTGGTACCGACATCTCCACGACGCTGGTACACAAGAGGAGAAAGAACGTATTCGAACTGGAAGACTGTTATGAGGAGGTAGCTTGCAACCTCCAAGTCATATCCCTGGCTCTGCCTCTAGTATCGCTTCTGGAAGTGCCACTCGCAACGGTTCAGAGCCTCCGAACATTCACGGCAATGTTGCGATGGAAGATCAAGATGACGACGCTGCCTGGAGAATTGGGCGTTGGAAGCGTGCTCGGATTGCTAAGATCGAGCCAGTTGACCACGTCAAACAGGATGAAATCCCGGTGTGTAAATTTCACCCAATTGACTGAACCATCAATATTGACAACTAGATTCAAGCTACCAGATGATAACCCTTACCTTCCGGATGATATACCTCCCCATCCCCAAGACGATTTTTTCCCTCAGCATCGATCTCCTCCACCTGCTGGACGCACACCGTCTCCTCCACCTGCCAGACGAACACTGTCTCCTCCACCTGCCAGACGCACACCGTCTCCTCCACCTGCCAGACGAACACTGTCTCCTCCACCTGCCAGAACACACCGTCTCCCCCTATTGATGCTAATGCAGATGTTCGAGCCGTGTCTCCACCTGCAATACACATCGAGCGCAGGCCTCGGCCAAATATTAATATTGATGCACTCGCAGAGAGCGCAGTACTCCCTAAACTCAGGGAAACGTTCGACTTCATTGTTGCTCTCAAGCATGCGTCACTAGATGACCCCGTCTCCAAGCTAAGCGACGATGCAATTGAACGACTCTGCAATCCACCCAGGGGTCCTATTGACATCGACAATCCAGGAACCCGTCAAAGCATTGCCATGTACCTATCGCTGCAACTTGCATCTCAAGACGCTTAAAATCGTATATGAAGAGCAACAATACGGAATTACGCTCATGATGATGCAGACAGTATCCTGAGCTTTTATAATGTCGAAAAGCTTGTTGCGCACTACACTGGTGTCGAGTCAATCGAACATGATATGTGCCCTGATTCATGTTTGGCATTCATGGGCCCATATGCTGCCCTTGAGATCTGTCTGCTGTGCGATAAATCACACTGGGACCAGGGCAAGCTCTGAGCAAGCAATGGCCGTAGCAAGGTTGTGGCTCAAAAATTTACAACCATTCCCCTTGGTCCCCAATTGCAGGCCTTATATCGTGATCCTGACAGCGCATGCAACATGCAGTACCTTCATGAGCAAACACAGCGCATCCTCACACAACTAAGGGCGACACAATCCATTCCGGTAATTGACGACATCGCTGCGGGCTGGGATTACCTTGCCAAAGTACTTGCCAATAATATCAAGCAAGATGACATTGTCCTCATGGTGTCGCTCGATGGTGCGCAACTTTACGAAAGTAAACAATCTGACTGTTGGATGTATGTATGGATCATTCTCAATCTCTCGCCTGACAAGCGGTACCGGAAAGTGCATGTACGCCCAGGTGGATTTATACCTGGGCCAAATAAGCCCAAAAACTTGGATTCATTCCTCTTCGTCGGCATGCACCACCTCGCCGCCCTTCAGAATCACGGCCTTATGATCTGGGACGCATCCTGTGACACTGTTTTCACGTCCGACCTCCACCTCCTTTTTACAACTGCTGATGGCCCCAGACTTGTCTACTGGGACGGAATGGTCGGGCACAGTGGAAAAAACGGGTGCCGTGTCCATTGCGGAGTGAGAGGGAGACGTAAAACGGGTGGTAGCCACTATTATCCTGCATTACTCAAGCCAGCAGACCGTTGTGTTCACGGTAGCGATCACCCTGACCTTAACGTCTTTTATCTTCCTCTTGGCGCATCTGACGGCTATGCTGAAAACCTTGAAAAGGTTGTCAAGGCACCCAACACACGGCAATGGGAGAAACGGAGGACGGAAACAGGAATAACCAAACCTCCACTTATTCTCGGTCTCAGCCCTTCACGATCCCTTGGCGTCCCCTACTGTATGACTCCCGATATCATGCATCTAGCCGGAAATCTTAGCGACCTTCTCCTCAGTCTGTGGCGTGCAACCATAGACTGTGCACCTGCCGATGATGTGGACACCTGGGATTGGGCCATTTTGAAAGATGAAGATACATGGATTGCTCACGGAGATGCTGTCGAGCAAGCAGGTGTATACCTACCAGGTTCCTTTGATCGCAAACCCCGCAATATCGCTGAAAAACTCAACACGAGTTATAAAACATGGGAATTTCAGCTTTACACGTTCGGCCTCACACCCGCACTTCTATATGGATTGCTTCCAATGAAATATTGGAAAAATTATTGCAAGCTCGTGCGTGGATTCCAGTTACTCTGTCAATATCGCATCACAGTCGAAGACCTTCAACACGCTCAATCGCTTCTGTGCTATTGGGAACAAGAATTCGAGCACCTCTACTATCAATGCAAAGAGTGCCGGCTCCATTTCGTGCGCCCGTGCGTTCATCAAACAAATCATCTCACTCAAGAAACTGTACAGAAAGGTCCGCCAATCTGCTATGCTCAATGGACGATGGAGCGAACCATCGGGAATCTAGGTCAAGAAATTTGGCAGCCTTCACAACCATATGCTAACCTCTCGCAACAAGGAGTTCGGCGTTGTAGGATCAACACTCTTCTTTCCTTGATGCCTGAATTAGATGAGCCACCAAAGGGCCTTCCACAAGGCGCCGTTGATGTTGGAGATGGGTATGTGTTGTTGCGAAAACGAGAGAGGTACCCAATCTGCCCCACTGGGCAACATGCACTCGCTATTGCAACCTTTCTTGGCCACGGACATCAACTCCCTCGTATACGCAAGTGGGCATGACTTCGGTTACCAAATGGACAAACTGCACGTTCGGCGTGGAGAGAAAAACTCAAACCCCTTGAGAAGACATGCATGTCACACAATGTCAAGGTATGTTTCGAAACGTCGGCTTGTTGTTGTCGGCTTAACTAACTTCAATCAATAGATAAAACTTAACAATCAAATTCACTTCGCTGAAGTATTGTACTACACACAGCTGCCAGTTAATGCCGCCGGACAGAATGCAGATGACTCGGATGATGACAATGAATGGCACTTCGAGAATGTCGCCGTCGTGCAGATGTACTCCATGCCGCACAAAGAACTTCTAAAGCTCTCGTCACAGACCCTCATATCCTGCACACTCCTTGATGATATTTTGGCAATTGATGTCAAAAATATTGTTAGCGTTATCGCAATGATCCCACGCGAACTGACATTGCCTTCTGGAGTTACAGAGAGCCGGTTTTTTATGATGGAGCGACCTGGTCTAGAAATCTCGAACCTGGGAGTACCATATTCTGGTTTTGATGCCAGAGGTGGTGACGAGGCAGAGGATGATGATAACGATGATGGCGCTGAACTTGAATAGTATTATTGTAACTACAATATTACATATACAGTGGCTCAAAAAAGTGTCCGAATGTTTATGCATTTTCAAGTAATTTGGTAATAGCAAGCCAGAATCAAAATATAACAAAGTGGTATAGGGATATGTCTGAATGCCCTATATCATGGCTTAAATCTGAGATATATAGCGTGGGAATCCGACAATATATGGGCAAGGTATGGTAATCTTAAGTACATGACTCATTCGGACACTTTTTTGACTTTATGTTAAAATCACAAAATCAGACCATTCATGCATAATATTATTAAATAAAATGGTGTCATAATAATAATATGGTTTAATTTTAATATAATTTGAATATATAAACCAAAACAAGATCATGAAATTCAACATAATCCTCATGAAGCCCATCTTTTCTGCTCAAAAGGATAATATCCTGGTTCTCTGTACCTTTTGTTTATATATCAGGAATATTGCTTCAAAAACTGGTCTTGGTAAGTCTACTATTCCCAGAGTCATAAAAAATGACATACCAGATAAGGAAAATACTAAAATGGGATGTCCTTCCAAGCTTACTTCACAGAACAAAAGAGCTATTGTTCACTAAATTCTATCTGGCAAGGCTTCAAATGCTACCCAAGCTACCAAGTTCATCAATTCCATCATCTTCACTCCTGTCTCAACCCAAACTGTTAGAAATACTGTCAAGGCAGCCAATCTTAAGGCTGTAACCAACAAGAAAAAACCTCTTCTCTCTGCAGCTCATAGGAAGAGAAGGCTGGCCTTTGATTTAAAGCACCAACATTGTACTGTGGAATACTGGAAGAAGGTTATTTATTCAGATGAAACAAAAATCAAATAGAATGGGGTCAGATGACCAGGAATATGTGTGGAAAAAGGCAGGAGAACCATTAGAAGAAAGAGATGTTAAGGGTAAACTGAAGTTTGAAGAAGAAAGTATGATGGTATGGGGTTGTATGGGTGGAATGGGGTGGAGATTCTTTTTGAGGTGGAAGGAAGGATGAATGCAGAGCAGTACATCTCTATTCTAGAGGAGTGTCTACTTAAAAGCATGCATAAGTCAGGAATTGATAAAGAAGACATTATCAGCACACCTCAAAACTAGCTATAAAATGGTTTGAAGATCATGATATCAATGTTCTATCATGGCCAGCACAGTCTCCAGACCTTAATCCCATTGAACATCTCTAGGAATTACTCAAAAGACTACTTGCTGCCTATCAAGATCCTCTATAGGGGCTATTTGAACTATGAGAAAGAGTTGCAGCAGAGTAGAAAAATATTGCTAAAGAGGAGTGTCAGAAATTGATAGAAAGTATACCTAGGAGGATTGCAGCAGTTATTAAGGCCAAGGGGGGTAACACAAAGTACCAGAATCATAGAATAGTCTTGGTTAAATATAAAGTCAAAAAAGTGTCCGAATGAGTCATGTATTTAACATTACCATATCTTGCCCATATATGGTCAGGTTCCCACGTTATATATCTCAGATTTGAGCCATGATATAGGGATTTCAGACATATCCCTATACCATTTTATCATACTTTGGTTCTGGCTTGCTATTCTCCAATTACTTGAAAATGCATAAACATTCGGACACTTTTTTGAGCCACTGTATACACTGCACTGACTTGATGGGACTTAGATAATTTCGAGGCCTGGTGGACAATTCCAGTGGAGTTTAAAAGTAATATTACTGGTCTATGCACGACGTCTTTCTCTCCAATCTCTCCACCACTATCGACTGTCTAATATGTTTGAGAGCAGCTCATTTTCTCATGGCGGGCACAGGCCATTTAACTTTCCTTTATCAGGCCAGAATTTTCAGTGGGGAGGGGATTTGACACCATCCCCCCTATCTGGCGCTACACCATTACCAGAGGACCCTTTCGAATCAGGAAATTCACATGGACAGTACATCCCACAGCCTGCCTTCCATCAAGTAAGTGCTTATGACGTGTTTTTCTGATCAGAATTATATTTTTTAGGGCGCATATATCCATGATCGCCAGCAAGTCATGGTCCTACAAGACCGTTGCAAGATGTTAGAGCTGGAGGTGGTCAAATTGACTACCGAGTGTGACTCCATCAAGTAAGTGTATTTTTGTAGGGGAAGTTCAGCTAACTTTAATACACGGCAGGGAGATGTTCGAACGGCTTGCCAGTAGTACCAGGAGGCTTCAACAGGCTGACCCTCTACAGCTCAACACTCCACTCATTTCTATTTCACCAACCGACTCTAAGTGTCCATCACACACTACACATCCAAATGTCCGTTTCTGGGAACAGATCGATTTTCAGAAGTGGTGCGACACTCCTGCGGGTCAAGGTCGCAGCTCTTCCCCTGTAAACCTGGTCTATCTTGAGGATGAAAATGGTCGCACCATCTCGTCGCGAACGATCAAAGCCATATGGAGGGTGCTCCATGGTGGCTGGAGTGAGCTTGTTACTTGCAAGATCACCCCGCATTCTTGGGGTAAATTGTCGGCATCTGGAAGACAATTAATCCATAATTTCATGGAGCATGAATTTCCCCTTTTTAAACTTGCTAACAACGGATGGAAACTGGATCACCTTGCTACTATGACATACCCTGCCTGGCGCAGAAACAATCTTGACATCAATGGTGACTGGAAGTCAGGCGGTAACATCAAAAAGGAGGACGACAATGACGACATCGATAACGAATGCGCTGAGAGTGATGGAGAAGGCACTAACGCAAGAAAACGCAAGCAGGTGGCCGAATCAGTCAAGTGCGAAGGGGGAAAAAAGAAAAGAAAAAGTTTGTTATTGTTTTGGTTTAAATACAACATTAACGCAATTATATCTTAGCTGCTCCTGCTCTCGTATCACCGTCTCCTGCTCTCACATCACTGTCTCCGGCTCTCGCATCAACATCTCCTGCTCTCGCATCAACCTCTCCTGCTCTCGCATCAACATCTCCTGCTCTCATATCAACATCTCCTACTCTCGTATCACTGCCACTTCCTCTCGCATCTCCTCTGTCTCCTCTTGCATCTCCGCCACTTCCTCTCGCATCTCTGTCTCCTGCTCTCACATCAATGTTACCTCTCATTCAGCCTATTGTAACTGTAGATGCTCCTGCCCCGCCCAATGCCGTGTCTAATGCAGACAAGGAGAATATCCCTCCTGAAAGCCAACCGATTCCTGCACCAAAACCTGTTAGAATCACGATCGTGAATCCACTGTGAGTTCAAACCCCTGGATATATGCGCTGCTAACTGCTGTCATCAGCTCTACACTTGCTCTATGTGCTGCAAATATGCAGTTTCCAACACCCCATCCCCACCAGCTCCTGCACTCGAGTGCGAAGTCCAAAAGGCAACTGTCAACTCGAACCCTGCTGAGCCTATGTCAAAGCCAAAGAAAGCCAAGGGGAAGATGCGTCCAAGTCAGACAAGGAACGGGCGGTAAGCACACCACCATTTCACATAGCTCGACACTGACTACTACACTTCAGTAACTTGTGCGCGCATCGCTGGCTCAAACAGATCAAAACGAATGGGACAACTGACGAGTTTGGTGTATACTACATGAGTCTTGCTGAGAATCAGCGCACTGTACGTTATTTCATTGCGCTCTTACTCATTTATTCATCTCCATATTCTAGGCTTATGATAAAGAAGTTACTGACCTCGTAAGTGGCTATCTGACGATATTTACTCTACTGATGAGTCGAATAAAATATTCACAGGTTGCTGCCGACAAATGGGACAAGACCATCGGGCAGGGCAGGATGTACTAGACTCCCGGCGCATCAACATGTATCCTGCTCATTTTCTTTTCAATCCATCCACTGTATTATTGGCTCGTTCTCATCATACTTGCAGCATTTCCCATTCCCGCTACGTCTATTACTGTGTACCTACTATATCCTAGGCAATTGCAACGTGCAATGTAATAATATTCTACACCATTAGAGCATATTCTGCGAGGGCAACTAGAGTGCGCGTGTATATGCGCTGATATGATTCCGGTGTGCTCGAATCATATGGGAGCATCACAGACCTTGCCCCATAATATTGCAAATGTGATATGATTCTCATCTTACTTGGTAAATATCACCTCAAGTGATTTTTTCTACACCCGCTCGGCAAATCATATCTCATCATACACCGCCCGCTCCCATCACAGGCAGTGCTCACTGGGAGTGAATGATCACTGAATACGCGATCTAAGCAAATATTTCACGGGCTTAGTCTAAGTACATTCGAAAGTCACACCCGAAATAACGCATGGCGGGGCTGGGCACAAGCCAACGCATGTCTGTCGCCTCCGATCAATATTACAATATCTGCAGCGCTCCAACCAATGTGAATGAGCATTGGGTCTCTATGTTGTTCTGATCCCTTGCTACAATGGTCTCTCCTTGCTGACAAAGCTCTCCAAACCTCCGCAAACACTAGAGCCCCTGTCCCTACGCTAGGGGTGCCCCACCCCAACGTTACATGTCATGCTATCAGTTATAAGCCCTACACACCAACTACAAACTGATAACCACCCAAAAACCACCCCAAGCATCATACACCGATATGAGCGACATCAGCGAGACCATCAGCGAACCTGACTTCGTCATCAGCTTCAACGAGAACGTGTATCTGTCCATGCAAAACGATATATCCACTGCGACTTATGTAGAGCAGGCTCTACAAATCATAGACCAGCTAGTGGCGAAGAAAAACAGGTGGATCGAAACTCCACCACACGACGTACACCCCACACCATTGAGGCTGGTCCTCCATTAGGCACGGCGTAAAACAGAACAGAACTATGCAGAAACAGTGAGATAAATCGCACCCTTGCAGCGGGACGAAGAAGCTGCAGGTAACGAAAACAGGACAACGTACGCAATCGACGGGAGTAAGCCAATGATGCTGAAAGCTATACCAAAGACCTGGTCGTCAAGTTCGCCATCAGTTCTCCGACGATAGTACACGTAGCAACGCAGATACCTCTAGGGGTGTAAATGCACGCTTAAACTCTTGCTTGTACCCGAGCTCAGCGAGTAAGGCCTCGTCCGCCTTTTTAATGGCGTGCTGCGGAGATTCCATATCGCGCGCACCTAGTGGATTGAAATGAAGAAGGGACGCGGCGCAAAAGATAGCCGGCCCTACTCCATCGTGTTATCTACAGCGCGAAGCGCTTATTCAACGGAGTAAGCCATAAGAAAAGAACGTTACCTGATAAATAAATCACTGCTTGCTGATAAGTAAGTCAGGCACTGTGCTGTGTAGCAATTGGATATCGGGATCATTTGACCGGGACCGTACTAGTAGTAATGCAGCCGACGTTACGGTATGCAGTAGTACGATAGTCATAAAGGTTAGCAACGGAGGATTCCCACAATTGCTCTGTGTACACCCTTCACTTAGCCCCAAGATTGAGTGATTACCTCCAGCATCAACCTTAACCGAACGATAAGGCCTGGGACAAACAAATATAGTCCGAGACTGTGTTGAAGTCCAGAGGGACAAGATATTATACGACAGTATAGTATTGACATGACCAGCCTGAGAGTCGAATGCACCTAAACGTCCTTGACTTGTTCCTCAAGCCAGTTCCAAAGCTCCGATCCCTGCTGTGGATCCTGCGCGTCCGCATGCGTATTCCCATTGCGTGCCCATGGAATAAGATACTGTGCAGGAATCGGGGAGTGAGTTCTAGTTAAGTGGGCAAATTGAAGAGGACTAACCTTTCCGTTAAGCTTCGCTCCTTCTGCAGTGGTTCCAGCGTATAACTGCGTGAGCGCACCAAATGATACATCGTGGAAGACCATGTTCTACAAATATCGATGTTTAGCCTCTGGAAGGTTGAGTGATACGTGGTAACATACGCTTATCATTCGAGTGAAGGAGCTATAGTGACGACTAAGCTCTGTCTTGATACCACCTGGGTTGAGTGCGGTCGAGACTATACCCAGATTACCATATCGTTTAGCTAGCTCAGCCGAAAATATGACATTCCCCTTTTACACCCGAGTTGAGTGATGTAATATGATGGAGACAACACTTACCATTTTGCTTTGGCCATAGAGAATCAGGGCGCCCTTTTGTCTCCTGGCGGGAGAGTCCTTGAACGTGTTATAGTCTAGAGCGCCGAGCCAGTGGGCATTAGAAGACGTGTTCACAATGCGTGCGGTTCCGTCGGGTGACTGTGCTGCAGCCGCTATAATTGCAGGCATAACAAGCTTTGTGAAGTAGAAGTGTCCAAGGACATTTGTCCCAAATTGCAGGTCATAACCGTCGTCCGTCAACATTTCTATAGGCGGAATCATAACCCCTCTGGGCGACATCATGTGAGCAGACGATGAGATAACTAGTTAGGCAACACTCACGCGTTGTTAAACAAGACGTGCAATAAGGGTTCCCGACTAAAGGGAAGTTGTCAACTGCTTTGTTACTCAATGATTGCAATGCAAGCGTACCGCAGAAACTCTTCTCCAGAAGCCTTGACGGACTTCAAGTTTGCCAAGTTGAGTTGCAACAAAAATGCTTCTTTTCCAGTGCTCTGCTCGAGGTCACGAATAGCGGCTTCACCCTTGGCTTTGTCACGACAAGCAATGTAGACCTTTGCATTTTTTGTTAGGAGGACCTAAGAATAAACGCGTCAGTACGAAGCAATACCGACGCGTGACACGCGTCGATGGGACACTGACTCTGGCGGTCTCTTTGCCTATCCCTGCATTACCACCTGTGACGAGAACAACTTTCCCCGACATGTCCGGGATGTCGGACGCGTGGAACTGCGTTGCTGGAGGAAAGAGCTCGCGAACGTACACTGACCAAGCGTGACCCATGATGAATGAAGGATTTGGGGGCAGTGACTTCGGGTTTTAAAATTCAAGGAGGTCGTTTGAACTCAAAGAGAATTGTCAAACTTGTGAGTGATTGCGGTGACTGTAATACGCGCACTTTTATACCTTGACCGACCTTGCTCGCTTGCCGAGCAACCCTGAGGCTCCTATCAGAGTGGCGTAGATTCGGCGGCAATTCACGCTTACATTCGTTATATAACGTGCCGACGGCCTACGTACAACGTCAAACACAGCGACGCTGAGCCTCCAAAGTCGACAATATTAATGCGATATTGATGTGACTCAGTACTGAGTACTTGTAAGTACTAAGTTATTTCAAATGCGCCTCGTCCTCGCTTTTCAAAATGATCCGACTACAATCAGACCCAGATGGCTCGAGGTCGTTGATATGATAGCGTGACAATATTAATGAACGCGTCAGCCAACGCTTCGCGAAGGCTGACGCAAGGGGGATCACGATTCACGGTCAAGCTTGGTTACTAACTTACATAACGGACCCTTCCATCTGAAAAGAATCACCGTGACGAACACACAGCGGCACGGAGTCCTTGAAGGAGTTGGGCCTACAGCAGTACCAAGTAAAGTTGCCGTGGTGCGGTTCTGAGCTGCCTGAACTGGTCGTGAACCCTGAACCGCACCGTTGGTGCAGTCTGGGTTCGGTTCAGTTAGTCAAGCATCAGACAGGTTCATGGTTCGGGGGTTGAGTAAGTTATATGAACCGTCACGAACCTGTTCGAACCATAACGGGATGTCGGATTTTTTCTGTAACAACCCTCAACCAGAGTTTGACCCAATGATGATTTCTTTGAATATATCATATGGAACTTCACGGTAAGTCTTGTATTCTAATTTTTGCTCATGTGTCTGCCAGGTGGCATTGACTCCTCTGAGTCATCCATGAACATTTAAATAGTATATATCCACTGGCATGTTCTATGCACTGCATCCGAGTCTTCGCAAGACAAACATCTATCATGCCTGCTCGGTGCAGGTTGGCCTCCGTTGGATGCTCCACTTCTTCCATGACCGCACTGACAGAGGCTGAATGATGACCCAACCACAAGAGTTGGAGTGCACCTGTGTCGTGTGATGCATTGAATGCTCTTGTCATGTGTGGTGCCAATCCCAACATAATCACCGATGCAGATGTCGCAAACAATAACTGGAATCATCTTCGAGAAATTGTCTTTGTGTAGGTACCATCACAAACTTATAGGAAGGAGATTGATCTAACATGTTTAATCAGACAAAAAAATAGGTTCTGAGCAATTCAAACTGGTATTGAGGCGTAGGGAAATTAACTCCTCATTGACATAGGTAGTTCCATTTCCAGATTGAAGCCCCCACGAATTAATTGTTTTCTTCGACACTACCCATGTGTGCTAGGCTTCACTTTTGCCACCATCATTAATGACAGTCAATCCCGCCGACACAAGTATACTATGAGCCTTCAACTTTACTGACCGCACACCACCGATCTCAGTGATTTGCAGTCCGATGGTACGAGTAAGGCTCAGAATTAATCACGCAGTGACCACCGTGATTCAACGTTCAGTTACCGATTGGCATTCATTGTCAGTCTATTCACAATCCCTGAGGTTGATCCTGATTGACCAAGTAGTATATTCCTTAGAATCAAAATTGCAATGCACTCGAAGTCAGGAACGAAACTGAAAGAACTAACGCCCGTCTTCTTCACAGCACGTGCAGTTAGACGGGCATGGACATGATCGTTCTTGGACGCTGCTTAGCCCTTAAGCCCTTATCCCTTACCATGGAACTAGTGTTTAGTTGTTTAGTAGGAGATAAAAGCAACGTAGCTGTATGCTCGCTATTTGGAAATTGACCTCACATTCAGCCCGTTACGTAGAAATTGGAAGACGTGTTCAAGATATAGATATCTTTCGCCATCGTGCTCGTACTGAACCTTGCTAGACTGGCACGGTGCCACTGGGTTCGAAGGATGATGCCCTTTGTGACAGTTCAAAAAATTCCAAATTCGTTGGATCGTACTTGGATGAGTCCGATGTAGGCACCACTAGTTGGCAATCAAGTTTCCACAGTTCGAGTTGCATCCGAGCTGTAAGAAGACCCTGTGCCACGACCTGTGTCCTAAAAACGATAAGCATGCATAAGCAATCGTCCATCCTCGTTGGAAAATATCTCACGCTTCAAGTATCGAACCATAATCGCCCTGTAGAA